>OU426978.1:64743543-64972460 GCA_911387785.2 Aelia acuminata
CAAAAAAACTGTCCCCAAGAGTTTGTCTGCCTTAACAGATCTGCTAAGGAGGTGAGTTTCGTTTTTAGTGTTTTATAGGTCAGGCCACACATAACAGCACCGGATCCATCACGATTTTAAGGATCGGGTTTGGCAAGGAGACCCACAAAGTCCGTTCAAACATCACCGCACCTGATCCATCCGCCGCATTGTATGACCTACCTAACCTGACATCAGAGTAAACTTCACTCTTATTTACTGTGTTGTTAGAATGTTTTAAGTAGTTAATGTGGCAATCACAGCTCTAGAACTAGAAGAACATGATAATTTCAGTTAACTACGATTATAACTAATTTATATTCTTGAATTGTGTTATCTGTTTGGATGGATTATATTTTAACATTTTATTAAGAAGTGGTTTATTGGTGTGTATTATGATTCTGTTATTTATTTTTCATTTTCATATAATAATAAATAAAAGTTGTCTAACAATTTATTTCTGTTCTTTTTACATTTTTCTTACTACTCTTCCAAAAACTTGTTATACCAAACTTATCTGATTTCAGCGAATTCCATGAGAGCCTTTTATGTAAATTAGGCATAGATAAATAAATAAACTTTTAAAATGTTAAATTGGCACTGTTAAAATTACATTTAATTTTCTCAAATTTGATTCAGTCTATATTTCATATCAAGATTTTGTTTGTCAAAGAGTACCTGAGTGAAACTATCTTTACTATCAATAATTAAGATTGTATTGCTCATTAGAGAACAAAAAAAATTAATTCACTTATATTTTTTCAGATGTTAGTATCCCCACCTAATCGAATATTTACAATTACATAAGAAGTTATAACTTAAGATGGTATTATATTAAAATGTAAATAATAAAATATACAGGCTGAATTTCTATTAAACAAATAACTTTATCAAAGAAATAAAAAATACGTATTCAATATTTTTCAATCTAGTTTTAAATTTCAAACTGTTTTTGAAAAAAAATTTACGCGGTGCACGTCACGACCGGTACAATTTTAAAATTTTAAATGGCACCCTATACTTTATGATACATCGTTTTAAAGGATTTTTAACGCTGAAATCAATGGTGCAAACTGATTTTAAATCGGTCAAAAAATAACAAAGTTACGGTAAAAAGTTTAAAAAATCTGGTGCGTTCACGCAACACACAACTTTCACTTACCAACTTACTTAGATTAGAAATTAATGCGTTTTATTAATTGCCACTTCTCAAATGAACACAACGGCTTTAATTATGAACAATGGTCTGTCATTAAAGGCGTACTCCGCATGCGTGGGCTCAACGAGTTTTATGAGATGACTGAATATTTTTATTTTCTTCTCCTCTTTATGTTTTCTTTATTTTTATCATATCTCATATTTAGCCAATTCTTATTTTTAGGCGTAACGAGAGACAGCTAATTTCTCCATATAAACAAAAACAAAGGTACTTTATGGGAAACAAACAAAAAAGCCCCCCCCCCCCCCAAAAAAAAAAGCCCCCTCAGAACATTTTAATAATGATAAAGATTACCTGATATTAAAGAACACCTAATTTTCATTTAACATGACGAATTTTAATAAAAATCGTTAAAGCTGTTTTTGAGATCATCGAAAAAAAGGTAAAAATTGGAAAAAAAATTATGAAATAAAGAGCCCGCTCCGTTTGACCAATTTTGATAAAATGTTGGCTATCACATCTTTGGCATATACATAAATCAAATACCCAGTTTGATCAAAATCTTTAAAAGCCTTTTTTGAGTAAATAAAAAAAAAACACGTGAAAATGATACAAAATTTATTAAGTAAATTCCTCCCTCCGGTTGATAAATTTTGATGTAATGTTGGCTATCGCATCTTTGGCATATACATACATCAAATACCCAGTTTGATCAAAATCGTTTTTGAGTAAATAAAAAAAAACACTTGAAAATGATACAACATTTATTAAGTAAAGTCCCCCCCTCCGGTTGATCAATTTTGATGAAATTCTTACAGTCATATCTCGGGCATATTAATAGATCAAATACTCAGTTTAATCAAAATCGTTAGAGCCGTTTTTGAGAAAATTGAAAAAAACTTAAAAAGTTATTAAATAAAGTACCCCCTCCCTTTGAGCAAATTTGATGAAATTTTTGCTGTCACATCGCGGGCATATACATACTCTAAATACCCAATTTCAGGTTCGCACGGGTTATAGTTTTTGAGCTAGTCTGTTCACACACACAAACACACACACACACACACAAACCATTTCGCGGGACTTGGTTATTTTGACTCAGGGGACCCCAAAACGTGTATTTCCGTTGAAAACCGGAAGTCGAAAATCTTCACGATCGCAATACTTTCACTTACTATATATTTCATATACATATAGGTAAGTGAAAGTAAAAAGGTAAAAATTGTAAAAAAATTATGAAATAAAGTGCCCCCTCCGTTTGACCAATTTTGATGAAATGTTGGCTATCATATCTTTGGCATATACATACATCAAATACCAAGTTTGATTAAAATCGGTAAAACCGTTTTTGAGTAAATAAAAAAACACGTGAAAATGGTATAAGATTTATCAAGTAAAGTCCCCCCTCCGGTTGATAAATTTTGATGAAATTTTTACAGTCATATCTCGGGCATATGCATACATCAAATACCCAGTTTGATCAAAATCGTTAGGACCGTTTTTGAGTAAATAAAAAAAAAACGTGAAAATGATACAAAATTTATTAAGTAAAGTCCCCCCTCAGGTTGATCAATTTTGATGAAATTTTTGCGGTCACATCGCGGGCATATACCTACACCAAATACCCAATTTCAGTTTTGTACGGCCTATAGTTTTTCAGCTAGTCTGTTCACACACACACGCACGCACGCGCACACACACACACACACACAGACCATTTCGCGGGACTTGGTTATTTTGACTCAGGGAGCCCCAAAACGTGTATTTCCGTTGAAAACCGGAAGTCGAAATTTTTCACGATCGCAATACTTCCACTTGAGATATGTGTCACGAAATTCTAAGAAAAAGACCAAAGTAAACAAAGGCAATACATCAAAAAATAAAGAATTAAATAAAGTTTCTGAAGTTTCATTTGATGCGAAAATAAGTAAATTGGTTATCAATTCTTTAATCCCAATGAGATCATTGAAGATCCATATTTTAAAATTTTTTTTGATGATCTTAACATTTCCGATCTTGGCCTGAAACTAATGCGACGTTGGTCTCTAGGTCGACAATTGGAAAGCATGTACTAACAATGTGTAGCAAACATTCAGGGTAGCGTTCAAAAAGTACTTATACACTACAGCAGATCTTTGGTCTGCTAGAAAAAGGTGTTTCTTGGGGGAGACATGCCACTGGATAAGTAATGATCTGGAAAGAAATTCAGCGACACTGGCCTGCTGAAGGTTTCGGAGTCCCCACAATTCTGTCAGAATCACAGAGCTATTAAATAAAATACACAGCGACTTTTTTCTTGATAGTACAAAGATTATAGCAACTACTAATGATGGTAGCAATTTTGTGAAAGCTTTTACAGAATAAGGAGTCAAGAGGAGACATATATTGCAGGTTAGCAAGGAAATTGAAGATGAAGAATGTGACTCCAGCTCTGAATCTAATAATGATACACAAGGCCCCACAAATAGCGAGTCACTGGAAAATATGCTCAAAAATTGTCTACCAGATCATTTAGGACGCTCAGCACACACAATAAATCAGGGCGCCCAAAGTCAGCAGAGATAATTCAAGATGTTTAAGGTATGTCATTAAAAAGACCTGTTGAGACAAGGTGGAATAGCTTATATGACTCAAGCAAATTTTTGAATTGAGAGAAAAAATTACGAACCTATCAAAACCTCTTTCTCTAAAAGGAATATATGTGTTGAACAATCAAGATTTTCTTTATTTAGAAGAGCATTAAAAATGTGCTCTTACAGATGCTCTGGACATCCTACAGGGAGAGAAAAACACGTTCTACAGCATACTTTTACCATGTCTACTCGCCCTTCGAAGAAAATTAAAAAATTAAATCAGCAAGTGTGGGTACATTGCGCACCTCTTCCAGAATGCTTTTATGACTCAGTTACCAAAAGATTTGAGTTATATTTTTCTTTTTCTACCCTTCTATCTGAAAATGCAACTATCGCCGTTTTAAAAATCAGGCGGATGATATGTGTAGAAAATGCAAAATTCAACCATCTTCTTATGGAATTTAGAAGAGTTGTCGCTTCGGAAATTAAAGAAATGAAATCTTCGGGAAAGCATCTTAATCTAATTGTAACTGGCAATGTAATTGATTGTAATTTTGCCCAACTCTGCCACCAAGCTTTTTGTTGAACTTTATGGTTGGTATCCCAAGACCCCAACCTTACATGAGATTCTGAGGCATGGTGCATTGGTCATAAAACATAAAACAGTACCCATCAGGAAGTTATCTGAGGAAGTTACTGAATCCCGAACATTTTTGGCTGTACAGGCAAAACTACTAAAGTTTTACCGGGTGCAATGCAACAGTGACATTCTGAACAGGCTCCAGTTGTATGACCCTCTTCGGAGCTGCAAGAGGAAAACGCCAAAAAAAGAAATCAAAACCATTTTCGTCAAAGACATTAGAACTTTTGCTGCCAAAGCAGCCAACACCCCAGCAGGGAATCAGGAGACCATCTTGCTGATGACGAGGACGAGAATTGAGAGCAAAGGCTATTGTAAATATTGTAAAAAAAATACTGTAAATAGTTAGTTATAGGACTGTACATTAAGTTTGAGTGTGGGTATGTTAAGTGTGTATGTGATTAAATAGTTAGATTTTCTATGTACACTCTTAGAAAGATTAGCAGATAGATTCCTTCTACATAGTGCGTTTAGCTCTGTCAGTTATTAAAATAATATGTTAAATCCTCAAGATTATTTAATTTTTTGTTATCTGGTTTCATTTTTATATGTCGTGAGAGATTGAAAAATGTTTTATGCAATGAAAATAGTATGTCCATTTTCCCATCACACTATTTACATTCAGTTTTCACAATTAAAATTTATTATGCATATAATGTATTTAGTATTTGCATAAGCTAGATAATAAATTGCAATATAACTTTCAAATGTCTTATGCCTTGAACATTTTCCGTAAGTTTTTCAAATTCCCTGATTTTTGGAGAAATTCCCCTTATTTTTGACAAAACTTGAAATTTGAAACACAAGAAACCAGTGAACAGTTCAGTTGGGAAAAATTTAAAAATAGACGTAACATTTTATAAAAAAATTTCAATAAAAAGACTAGAAGGTACTTGAAAAAGGAAAATATGTTCGAAACATTGTACAATTAACAGTAAAAAGTATATATGAGTACGTAGTTAGATGTATAATAATATAAACCTGAAATAAAAGAAACATAATAAAATAAATAGTGTTAACGTCGCCAATTTCCAAGGTAGGAGGGGAGTATGCCCTCCGTTATTTGTTTGTTAGTAAATTATTATTTATTTATTAGTATTTGTAACAAATTATTATTTGTTTATTAGTAAAGTAGAAAATTTCAGTGATCAACTAATTTATTTTAATACAAGAAATGAATGGATATTTATTTCCAATAGGTTAAATGATAATCATTTTGGGCAAGTTTGGGCATTCATTGCAGAGCATAACATTGGAATTAATAACTCTGATCATTTGGTTGGGCTTATTAAAAGTGTTTATCCAAGATAGCACAAAACCTTTCCTGCAACAGAACTGAGGGTATTAAAATTATCTAGTTCTCGGCTCACAAAATTTTGATGATTTAGTAAACATAATGAGAGAAAAATATTTCAGTTTATTAATAGATGAATCTACTAACGTTTCCTCTAAAAAACAATTGACTATTGTAGTTAAAATGCAATAAATTTCAATCCAATTGACTCATTTTTAACTTTAATTAATATAGAAAATTCTACAGCAGAATGTATTTTTAATGCAATAATAGAACTTGTGCGGTAAATTTAACCAATTTAAGAGGCTGTGTTCGAGTCGGCCTTGGCGCCTAGGATGGGGGGACCACTCTCCTAACTCTCTTCTGCTTCAGCCCTCCTGGTGTTTAGACGTCTTTTTTATGACTGAGGGATTAATTAGGTTGTGCCCTCCAACCAAATGCACTGCTCTTCTGCTTCAGCCTTCATGGTGTTTGGACGTTCTTGTTATGACTGAGGGATTAATAAGGTTGTGCCCTCCAACCAAATGCACAGCTCTTCTGCTTCAGCCGTCATGGTGTATGGACGTTCTTGTTAAGACTGAGGGATTAATCAGGTTGTGCCCTCCAACCAAATGCACAGCTCTTCTGCTTCAGCCGTCATGGTGTATGGACGTTCTTGTTAAGACTGAGGGATTAATTAGGTTGTGCCCTCCAACCAAATGCACTGCTCTTCTGCTTCAGCCTTCATGGTGTTTGGACGTTCTTGTTATGACTGAGGGATTAATAAGGTTGTGCCCTCCAACCAAATGCACAGCTCTTCTGCTTCAGCCGTCATGGTGTATGGACGTTCTTGTTAAGACTGAGGGATTAATCAGGTTGTGCCCTCCAACCAAATGCACAGGCTTTCTCGTTCTGATTCAACCACTGGTGTCGAATCTAAAAGTGTTCTTCAACACAGGTATCGTTCTATCTCAATCCTATTATTTCCCTTCCCTGATTTTCCTTTCAGACCAGTATCTGGTACAGGATGCGGTAAAGAGTGAAGATAAATTATGTGAGTTTTCCATACCTTTATTCGTAATTGCATTGTTATTTATATTGTCTATAATGCCACGTTTTCATGTATTTTTGTACCTTTCAATTACAGTCCACATTTGCTACCGGATTTATTCGTATATGCCTTGATAATTTTCTTATTCATTCAATGTAAAATGTCTAATTTCTTTTTATACAATTTCCGTGAAGAGTAAATTACTGCTTCACAGAACTTTGGCTTTTTAAAAGCCATAGTAATGCTTTAAAAAAATTAATGGTGGGATTTGTTGTAGATGGGGCCAATTCAATAATGGGGAAAAATAAATCGGTTCTAACAACTTATTCTCGGTCAGGCATAAAATAATAAAAAAAGGAATGAGGGAAATGAAGTAACACTTTCGGTAGTAGTATTAGGATTTATTTACATCCTCCATATAGTATTAAATACAATATAGCTCTCCGGTTCTAGGAGGAAGCATATTCCAAGTGGTTTTCAACAGGTTTCCTTGCTGGGAACTTTAATTGTTCATTATGAACAATTCTCCTTCGCATGATCATTCAGACTCTGGATCGTTACAATATTGTGCGCGCGAATTACAATTATCTTAAACGGGTCTTCATATCTACCACTTCTTTTCATTTGAGCTGAATTTACGATGCACAACGGTCCTATCTTAATACACCCCATCCTATCGGACACCTTGATGTTCTCTTGGGCTACACTTTTCCTTTTTTTTTTTTATTCTATCCGTCCTCGTGTTTTCTCCATTATTCTTCCGATTTCTAATCTGTTATTCATCAGCCTTCCTCAGAGTTCCTCGTCGAAGAGGTTTCCTCGAAGTCCCTTCCTCTTTCCCGAAATCCGAAGAGTACCTCGAAGGGGGTAAATCCCGTGACCATGTGAAATAAGTGATTATATACCGCTATTGCTTTGGGCATAGCCGAGCCAGGTTCCAATCCCTTTTCTACATGATAAACCCATAAATGATATCCTAACAAGCTATGCACCCGCTCTATCTATCCCCCTCCTCTACTCTTAGGGTACCCCGGGGTGTTAATATGCCAACTTATGCCTAATGTTTTCATCTTCCTTTTTATCTCTGCATTATTGAACTCTCTCCTACCGTCCGATGATATCCTCTCTGGTATTCCGTAAAACTGGAACTAGGTTCCTAAAACCCCAATCACCGCTTCCTTATTTGGTACACCATGGCAACTTTGCTAAACCTATCTATCACCGTCACCCATTTGAACCCTTTCTAGGTAAATGTATCTACTTGTAACTATCTGTGGAGTGGTTGGAGTTGGTGTTTCTTCCTATTTTCCTCTAGGTAGATGGCGATCATATTTCGTAGTCTGGCAAACTTCGCAGGCCCCAATGATTTCCTCTATGCTCCTCATTCCCCACCAAAAGTATTTTCTCTTCAGTGCTTGGAGGGTCTGATTTACTCCCCAGTAGTCAAGTTTTTCCCTGGTAACAAGCCAGAGTGATCTCCCTCTGCTGTTCCGGCTCATACCGTTTCTACGCATAGTCTGCATCGAATGAAGGTTCGGTCGATTCCGGTGTATATCCGGATTCGTTGTATTTTATCCCAAACCTTAACGTGGATCCTCGCTGGTCTCGATGCATCTTGTAACACCTGTATTTGGTCTTCCGACACCCCCTGGCTGTGACCAGATAGTCGTAATTTTACATTTGCCGTATCGTGAATAGTCTAGCTTTGTCAGCCCGGTGGTTCTTGTTTTCCAAACTATTTGGAACTGTTTATATTATTATTCTTGGCATTGATTATTTCCTCTTTTTCCTCCATATCAGCTGGTCTTACCTCCCCAGAACCCTCATCCTCCGTTGATTCCCTTTCACTCTCCGATCCCTGCGAACCAATCTCATCTTCTCCTTATACCTCCAGAGTGTTCTCCTCTATTGCATTAAGCTGTAATGCACACACATTTTTAACGTTTTGGAATGAAGGTGGGAATTAAAAACAACAAGAAAAGGCTTCCTTGTCGGTGAGACAGGAAACAAAAATGGCTTAAATTAATTCTTAAAATACAACAGAAAATAGAATAATCCAAATCATCTCCCGAATCAAAACCTATACAAAAATTGAAATGATCAATAATAATAAAGAATATTCCAATGAAACAAACATAAACAAAAGAAGTAATAACCACTACATTATAACAAAACCAAAATATAAAAAGGAGCGCGCGCAGGCATGTTGTTTTACATTTCTCTTCAAAGCGAGGTAGGTAGGGTCTGCTCTTCGGAGGGTACTTATCCCTTCGGATGTTGTGGAAGTTGCTCAACATATCAAGATCAAGATTCAACGTAGCAATAAATGAAGGAAGGTTCACAAATTGTAAGGTTTTCGGTCTCGAAAATATTTTCCTTTATTGACCTTTATATAGTCATAGTCACAGTTTTATAGGCTTAGGCTGACGTTTCGCTCATGTTTGAGCATTTTCAAAGCACATTCTTCATCTATTGGTAAAAATCACAAATTAAAAAATTGTGTCATTTGGTACAATAAAAATTTATATATATATAGGATTACCAAGATTTTTGACCATTATGTTTCTTCCTATATATATATAAATTTTTATTGTACCAAATGACACAATTTTTTAATTTGTGATTTTTACCAATAGATGAAGAATGTGCTTTGAAAATGCTCAAACATGAGCGAAACGTCAGCCTAAGCCTATAAAACTGTGACTATGACTATATAAAGGTCAATAAAGGAAAATATTTTCGAGACCGAAAAGCTTACAATTTGTGAACCTTCCTTCATCATTATAGCGGTCTTTTAATTTTCTTCTATTTGAAGATTAATACTTAGTAGCAATAAATGTGAAGCAACGACCAATACCTGGACCGGCGAATCTTGGGTCTTTAGATTTACCCCCACTAAAATACCAGGGGTAGGGCCAACTATCCATACCTTCTCACACTACTCACATTCCCAGTCATAACTCAGACATCCTGCACGAAAGTTCTTGTGTTGTAATAATATTAAAACACATTCTATGTAATAATATTACAAAGCATATTATGATTTATGCATTTATAAACTTCATGTCGGAAGAAATATGGCGGAAGCTTTAAGTTCAAGTCATGAGGAGACATGAAGCGAAAAGAAAAAACTTTTACTTCAGGGCTAAAATCCCAAGTTCCCATGCTTGTTCACCACTTTCACACCACTTTTCAAAGGAAAAAGACAGTAACAAGCCTTTAAAATCGGAAAGCAGTCGGTAGAATCTTGAAGGAACACCGCTCTGAAGAGCCTGACATGACTCCAAGAAAATGCTGAGTTCGTAAAAGCCCAATATCAGATATCGACTCTTTTGACGAAGTTGCAATAAAAAATCACATTTATGGAAGGGGAAGGTTGTGTACCTTGGACACATATGTATCTTGGGCACCCCCTGCTATCTCTGTCATTTGGGAAGGGAAAGTCGTGTGAATGTGAGAAATTGACGCCCATGTTGTGGCAACACTCCTCCTGTGTTTCGTTCGCTACATCGGTCGCCATTTCTTTTGTGTAGTGATATAAGAAAAAAGTGGTAGGAAGTAATTGGGTGCCCAAGGTACAATCACACAGGTATAAGACACTTTCATAACTACAACTTTTTTCTTTCAGTCATGCCTCGAAGAAGGGAAGGCGTTAAACGAAGACTAATTGATCCCGAAAAGCTGCATCAGGCTGTAGAAGAGGTGCCGCGAGGGACTTCAATTAATGAATGTTCCAAAATTTACAAGATTGGGAGGTATACAATTGCCCACCATTTTAACAATTTAAAAAAAAAAATTTTTTTGATACAAAATTTTAGATCCAAAAATAACTGTGGACAACGGAAGTTTTTTTCAGAACGTGAGGAGAAAGACCTCGTTGATTATTTGTTGGTAGAAAGTAGACTTCACTATGGCGTCACAATGGTGGAATTGAGTGCAATGGCATTCCAATTTGCTCGTGAAAATTGCAAAAAATTTCCTGATTCCAGGAATACTAATGAGAAGGCTGGAAAGCAGTAGGTCAATGACTTCCTGAAGCGTCACCGTAAGCAGCTCTATTTGAGGAAGCCATACCCAAAAAAAATGACTTGATGAAAGCATCACAAGCCAGAAAATGACATTTGAAGAAGAAAAAAAAAGACCAAGTAGTGAAGAAAAAGCTTAAATGGGACAAGAAGAGATCAAAGGAAAGTTCAGAAGAAGAAAATGATAAGTGGAGTTCGTATAGTGAACAAGATGATGGCCAGATGGAAGACTATCTCATGGAAATGATAGCAGATCAGGAAACACAGGCTCAGGATAAATGGGTAGAGGGAGAGTGGGATTTTACCTATCCAGCAGAAAATATTGGCAAATGGGTTCTGTATCTTTCTCGACGGCAAACCTACCCAAATTTTACGTAAGCCAGGTGCTTGAAGCTAACCACAACGACCATACGACTGTGAAATTTTTACAAAAGAAGAAAAATGTTTTATATGGCCTTTGATTGAAGACATTTTTAGAGTAAGAGTTGTAGATGTTATTAAAGTATTACCCCAACCTCTTGTCCACAGGCGAGGTGAGATCCAATTTAACATTAATTTTGATGGGATCAATGTTTATTAGCAGCAATACGAGATAAAATTACAAAAAGTGATTGGCTGGTTTATTCAGTAACAAATGCTGATTTTTATTTACTTTTCTATTAGTTAAATATTTTTCATATTTCTCTTTTTACTATACTTAAATTCAAGTTTCATTCTAGTTTTGAAGACTGTATTGTGATAAACAGCAGACTTTGTTATGTGCACAATATTATGTTTCTCTTAACAAGTTTAAAATTTCTATTGCAAGTTAAATTTATTCCAAAGACTAGTAAATAGCAGCAATGTAAGTCTTCTTTCAATCTAATGCATTGCTGGATGTGTTATGTTGTTAGCAATTTAGTTCTTCTTATTAATAAATATTGGAGATATTGTTGCTACTAGATGTTTATTTCTAAGAAAGATTCGGCAGTGTGATATTCAGAAAGTTATTTTACTTTAAACATTGGACACTCAGTTTCTAAGTCGTGGAAAGACATGTTCAAGCAGGAAGATGTCAGTGGGAAAAGGTAGCCATCTAATTTTAACTCATGCAGTTGGTGCTGAAGGGTTCGTTCCCAATGCCTGCCTATTGTTTCGTTCCAAGAAAACAGGTGATTACCACGAAGAAATGAATGCTGAAGTGTTTAAAAATTGGTTGGTCAATATGTTAGAACATATTCCCTCCAATTCTGTAATAGTTGTGGACAATGCCCCATATAATTCAATTCTACTTTCGAGGAATCCGACAACAGCTTGATAGAAACAAGATATTCAACACTGACTGAAAACAACGTCCAGTGGTGTACAACCATGCTCAAAGGAAAACTGTTAGATTTAGTTTCCTTGCATAAGCCACAAGAGAAAAAATATGTGTTGGATGAAATCGCAAAATCATAGGGCCACACTTTGATCAGACTTCCATCATACCACTGCAAGTTCAATGCAATCGAACTTATACGGGCACAGGTTAATGAATACGTTGCGAAAAGGAACACATTTTGCATTAATGAGGTCAAGGAATTGAGAAAAGCGGCAATAAAAAGCATAACACCTGAAACATGGAAAAAAGAAGGAATTTTAGAAATCCAAATAGAAGAAATAATTATAAATGTGGCAGAAAACTCAAGTTTAAGTTTATCAGATTCAGATTCTGAAAGTGATGAAGATTGGGGCTTAACTTAAATGAGACAGATGGACGTGGAGGGTGTCCATCCTCTGCCAGAAAATTATGTTTTTTAAATACATTATGTTTAAAATTCAGAGTAAATATTATCTAACATTAATAGTGTATATAAAATTTAGATGTTAGTCATAAATATAGTTGTAAGATATTTGCTAAAGACTAAAAATTATAAGTATCTCCATAATTTTTGTTTGAATAACAATCTAGAGTCCAAATAGAATTAAGCCATGCATGTTCTGAACCAAGTATCAGAAATGCTAGTGGTACAACCAGAGAAGTATTAAATTTCATAAAAGATTCTGCTCAAAGAGTGCAGATAATGGAGAATGTCTTAATTGAGCAACATCCAGAAGAAAAGCGACCCAAGCTGATAAGTTTGTGCGAAACTCGTTTTGTTGAGCGACATGATGCAATTACCTTTTTTTTAAAGGTGTTTGATTCTGTTCTGGGATGTTTAGATATTATTGACAGAGAAAAACCTGTTGGAGCAATTCCTTTATAATATCATTATTATTGTATTAATTAATTGGTAACCAAAATTATCAAGTCACCATCTGTGGCTGGCAACACTGTGTTCCCCCACTCAAATGTAGGAGTCTGGTTTTGTATCCGGTGACAGTATGTACAGCTGTGTTATAATAAAGTTATTTTGCTCATAAAACTGCTGGGTGTACGCTTATTTTATCACCTGTCAATAGGTTATGGGCCCAGAAGAGCCCTGAAGCAGTTTGGTGAATTTGTTGAGCAAGTTTGTACTATTTGTGTCAATTGTACCGTTCCGGTGTCCGTTAAGTTAGTCCGCGAGTTGTAGTGGTCGTGGCATCCGTGATCGTGTCGGTTTGTGCAAATCAGTTCCAAATAATGTCAATTCCAGCATTCCAATTTACAATCAAGCCATTCGACGGCTCGGGATTTGCAAATTGGTTGTATAGAATTAAATTATTGCTTGAGCTTCATGGCGTCCTCGGGGTGATCTCTACTGTCCCACCTACCGACGAGAGTGAATTGAAAACATTCAAGAAAGAGGACGTAAAGGCCAGGAATCTAATAGTTCAAGCTTTGGCAGATAATATTTTAACAATGATTAAGGAAAAGCCTACAGCCAAAGATATCATTGATACGTTGACGGGCACATACGAGAAAAGGGGCATGAAAAGCATTGTGGCTGCCCAGAAGGCTTTTAGAAAGCTGGAATATTTGGGAGATAAGCCTCTACAACAATTCATAGAGGAATTCGAAGCTTCAGCAGCAGAAGTGAATGCAGCTGGCGGCAAATTAGAAGAACAGGAGATAGTTCACCAGCTATTAGGTGCCATGCCATCAGAGTTTGGAGGTGTAATATCTGCATTAGATATTTTATCAGGACAGGACAAATCAGTGGTGACTATTGAATATGTGAAAAATGTGTTACTGTCAGAACAAATAAGATTAAATAGAGAAAATAATTTTGATTCTCCTAGTGCGTTTTCGTCCTATAACAGAGGTGGTCGAAATCGTGGACGTTTTCGAGGTAACTTTAATAAAAATCGTGGCTCTCATTCTACAAGTTATTCAAATCAAAAATTGCCGAATAACAGTTTTGGCGGTCAAAATTCTGGATTTGGCGCCAAATGCTACTACTGCAAGGCGCGCGGGCATTTTAAGCGGGACTGCCCCAAGATAAAGTCATCAGCGCACGTAACAGCAGCTGATAACACTGATAGTGAGTACCAATTTGTAACCTCCCTTGAAGGCGAAGATGCCTGCTTTGTTGATAAACATTCTGATAACATTGTTTTCGTCATGGACAGTGGGGCAACGTGTCATCTTTTGCAAAGTGAATATAAGCATTTACTTTCGGATCTTGTGAGTACTACAACCAGTGTGAATTGTGCTAAAGCTGGGGAAAATGTTACCTCAACTCTAAAAGGTAAACTTTCTCTTAGAACTGAAAATAATATTAAGATAACTTTAGATGATGTTATATGTTGTGAAGGATTAATATTTAATCTCTTGTCAGTACGAATTTTGGAGGATAAGGGATGCAACATTCTTTTTAAAGACGGAAAAGTGTTTGTTTATAAGGATGAAAAAGTTGTGTTGACAGGTTATCGAAAAGAGAAACTTTATATTATCAAATTTAAAATTGGCGAAAGTGTCAATTTAGTTAAAGAAAATGATAAGGACTTTTGGCACAGGAAAATGGGACATTCCTCAAAGTATCCACCATCAAGTGTTTGTGAGGTATGCTTAGAGGCTAAGCAAACAAGATTACCTTATTTGAAGTATATTCCTGAGGAGAGGAAAGCTAAAAGAATTTTGGAAGTGATATCTACCGATGTTTGTGGGAAGATTACTCCCCCAACATACGATGGCAAAAATTATTTTGTTTCTTTCATTGACCAATTCAGTCACTTTGTGATGGTTTATTTATTATACAGTAAAGACGAGGTCTTTGGTAAATTCAAAGAATATATTGCGAAAGTGGAAACCAAGTTTGGGACCCGTGTGCAAAATTTAAGGTGTGATAATGGAGGAGAATACACTTCAACTGAATTCCGAAAATTTTGCCAGGATAAAGGTATCAACATTCAATACACTATGGCAAGAAATCCAGCGCAGAATGGGATGGCAGAACGGTTAAACAGAACATTGATGGAGAAAACAAGGTGTCTTCTTATTGATTCAGGTGTGGCCAAGGACTTATGGGGTGAGGCTCTGGTAACCGCAACCTACCTTCTTAACCGTCTGGAAACTAGAGCTTTACCAAAAGGAAAAATTCCTGCGGAAATCTGGTATGGGTCTAAACAGGATTTGAATAAAATTAAAATTTTTGGGTGTGATAGTTATGTGTTGAAAACAAAAGAGGAGAGAAAAGGCAAGCTTGACACTCATTGTTGTAAAATGAAATTAATTGGGTATTGTGATAATGGATATAGACTGTGGGATCCAGATTTGCGGAAGGTTATATGTGCACGAAATGTGATATTTAATGAAAAATATTATTGTAAAATTAAATCCTCGAAAAGCGAGAATGAGAAAAACAAGACCTTGAATAATCAATTGAGAAGAATTATCGAAAGTGACCCTGTGGAGGAACAGCAGCCTCCAACTGTAAATCGAGACTCTGACTTAGAGGAATTTTACGGTTTTGAGGAATCTGAAGAATCCGATAAGAAAAAAGAAAAATTGCGGCGCTCGACAAGAACTAAACGAACACTGAAACACCTCAATGATTTTGTCAACTTCATGGCTCTCTCGATTCAGGATGGTGTGCCTGAAACCTTTGAGGAAGCCTACCATGATCTGGACTGGAGAAAGGCCATGGTCAGCGAACTAAACTCTTTGATCACTAATAATACTTGGGAATTAGTTGATCCTCCTCCTAATTGTGAAGTTATTGATTCTAGATGGGTATTTCAAGAAAAGATTGTTGAGGGACAACCTGTTAAAAAGGCACGACTGGTAGCTAGAGGATATCAGCAGTCTTCTACTGACGATGAAACATATGCACCGGTTGCCAGGATGGCTACACTGAGAGTACTTCTTTCGATTGCAGCTGAAAAGGATCTACATCTCCTGCAAGTCGACGTAAAGTCTGCATTTATAAAAAGTGTGTTGGTGGAGCCTGTGTATATGTGGTTACCTCAAGGCTTTGATTTGTGTGTGAAAAATAGTCATAATATGCCTAAAGGTGATAGTGTGAGTGCTCATAATGGTAAAGATAATACAAATTGTAAGAATAATTGTACCTCCTTGAGTGGAAAAGTTTGTAAGCTTGTAAAAGCTCTTTACGGTTTAAGACAGAGTCCAAAAGCATGGAACGATCACATCAATTCTATATTTCTAAGCTTAGGGTTTTCAAGATCAAAATCTGATCCATGTCTGTATTTCACTAATTGGACAATCATTTTAATATGGGTTGATGACTTCTTTATAGTCTCTTCTAATGAAATTGAATTAATTGATATAAAGAATAAACTTTGTGAAAAATTGGATGTTAAAGTGTATAATTCAAAAGATAAATTTCTATTCTTAGGTTTGGAAATTTTAAAACAAGATAATTGTATCATTTTGAGTCAGAAAAATTTAGTTGATAAAGTGTTAAAAAATTTCTATATGGAAGACAGTAAAATTTCAAAAATTCCAATGCAACCAAAATTGTACTTAAGTACTAATGAACATAGTTATAATGATAAAGTCCCCTACAAACAATTGTTGGGTAGTTTGATGAACTTAATGTTAGGTTCTAGACCGGATTTATGTTATTCCATTAGTTATTTTGGTCGATTTCAAAATTGCTTTGGAAAGATTCATTGGCAAAATTTAAAAAATGTTTTAAGATATTTAAGGCATACCAAGAATATTTCTATGAAATTTCAGAAATCAAATTCCGATTCTATGTACTTGAGTGCTTATTGTGACGCGGATTATGCCTCAGATACGAATGACAGAAAATCTGTATCTGGATATGTAATAAAATTGAATCAAAATGTAATTGCATGGGGTTCGAAGAAACAGTCTAGTGTAGCTTTAAGCAGTAGTGAGGCTGAGTATTATGCTTTATCTCAATGTATTTCGGAATGTAATTATTTTGTAAAATTATTAAGTGAAATTAACCTTTTGACTGATAAACAAGTTATTGTGTATGAGGATAATATGTCAGCTATTAAAATGTCACAAACATACGAGACTAAGCGCTCCAGACATATTGATGTAAAATATTATCATGTAAGGGATTCTGTCATAAATGGTCAGGTAAAGCTGGAGTACATAGAGACGCAAGAACAGGTGGCTGATCTCATGACTAAACCACTACCTTATCCCAAATTTGATTATTTTGTTAAGAAACTCAATCTTGAATGATAGTGGAATTGGAAGGGGGTGTTGGAGCAATTCCTTTATAATATCATTATTATTGTATTAATTAATTGGTAACCAAAATTATCAAGTCACCATCTGTGGCTGGCAACACTGTGTTCCCCCACTCAAATGTAGGAGTCTGGTTTTGTATCCGGTGACAGTATGTACAGCTGTGTTATAATAAAGTTATTTTGCTCATAAAACTGCTGGGTGTACGCTTATTTTATCACCTGTCAATAGGTTATGGGCCCAGACATGCTGGGTTTGTATTTTATCATATTACCTGACAGGGTATTTTATCACCTGTCAATAAACATCAAAATCTGCTGGTCTTATTTTCTTTATACAAAGGTTTGACTTCATTATTAGCCTTCACATTCTGGGAACGATCTGGATTTAACGACCAAGTTATCTGAGGATCTTCAAAGTCCAAATGTTGAACTTCAAGAATGTTATATGATGGCTAATACTACAATCGTTTCATTCCAAAGATATCGTTCAGATGATATTGTCTACAGCAGTCAAAGTGGCAACCGAACATGACATTGAGGTGGTAAGTCCTCGAAGTGTCAGGACTCAGATTCATCGAGCAAATGCTGAGGCCTCCAATCCACATGGCTATTATAGGATAAATGTTTTCAACCCGTTTTTAGCTACGCTTATTTGTGAAATGAAAACTAGATTTTCCCCAACTACCGTAGAACTCACCAAACTTTTCAGTCTTGTCCAGGCATTTATAAAACCAGCTGAATATGATGATGAGATTGTGAATGCAGCAAAAAATATTGTGAGGAATCTAGTACATTCCAATTGTACAATGAAATATCAATGTGGCGAGAACAATGGCAGCAAAATAAAGGCAAGGCTCCATCAACAGTTATCGATGCTTTTCATGATACTTCAGTTAGGTTTTATCGTAACATAAAAAAACTTCTGCACTTGCTTTGTATCCTGCCTGTTACTTCATGCACAGGAGAAAGAAGTTTTTCAACTGATAAAAACCTACCTCAGAACAATGCGGGAATACAGACTCAATGACCTTGCGCTAATGAATATTCACAAGAATCAACATTGATCCCTTTTTATTTATTTCTCTTTACTTTCTATTTATTTTCCAAAATATCATACACATTATATAGTAGCTTTTATGTTATACGAGTACTAAGTGTATTTAAAAAAAAAAACATAAATCATATAAGTCAAAAAATGTATTTTGAATTTAACCACCTACTCAAAATGCTAAAAAACTTGCTCTTCTTTTTCCAAGATTTATGAAGTATAAAAACGATTTACACTTGGTATTTTCATTGTTCCATGATAGGCTAAGAACGTAGGTGTTCAGCCTAAATGAATGTTTGAATAATTTAATTTAAGAAAAGTGTCATATTGATGGAAGAATTAATAAATGTCTGCATTTTAGGTAATTGAAAGTTCGCACAAAAACACCCAAGACGACTGCAGTTACTGTACAATGGATGTGGCACAGATAAAGAGTAGGGTGCAAATGAAGGACTGTGACAGCATTACCGTACATGTTATTATTGGAAATGTTAGAATTCCATAATCATGAGAGGTGTATTTGCATGATATCAAGGCAACACTGCTAACTTGTCAATACTGCTTGTAGTAAGTCTAAATAAACTGTTCCGTAACCTGCAGTCCTCCATTACTGAGTGTGTTGTTTGTATCCCTCATTATTATAAAATCTCAATAGGTTATGGGCCCAGGGAACGTTTTAAGTTTTTCTTAATAATTATTGATCGTGGATGTGTTCCGAGTCGTATCAAAAGTTACATAAATTAATTTGCCCTTTTTTTTTTATTGTGTCAGTTGTTTTGTTTATGAATTTGTTGCAATGGCAGAATCAGACAGTTTTAATTTTTCAATAAACAAATTTTCCGGAAACAACTATCCACAATGGAAATTTCAAATACGTTGTGCTTTAAAGGCAAGAGGATTATGGAAAATTGCTGCAGGTCAAGAAACTAAGCCAGAACCCACAACTATGAATTCAGAAATTGAAAAATGGAACCAGAAGGATGCAAAGGCCATGTTTGTTATAACAAGTGCGATGGATTTAAATCAAATAACACTAGTTGAAAATCGTGAATGTTTGAAAGACATTTTTACAAAACTAGATTCAATTTTTCAACAGAAATCAGACTTCACTAAAATGATGCTGATTGACCAATCCCACCAAATCAGAAACAACAATAGCTACACAAACACTTAGTAGACAAATCACGAATTGGCATGTCTCCAACGAGGAGACATGCTCTGACCACAAATATATAAGATTTGATCTACTAGAGAGACAAACATATAATGTGGAGTATAGGAATCCCAAAAATACGGATTGGGAGATGTACAGCACAAGGCTCATAGATGTGATGAGACAATGTCCAGAGGATGCTCACAATGAATGGCAACTGGACTGTCTCAACGCTTCCATTACTAATGCTATGATGGAATCATACCAACATAGCAACAAACCAAAAACCAAAAAATCAAACAGAAAAGTCCCATGGTGGAACAATAAACTAAAAAAGCAAAGAACAGAAACCAGAAAACTGTTCAATGCTGCAAAAAACACTGGCAGATGGGATTTGTACAAAACCGCCTTAACAAATTATCACAAATCTGTCAGGAAAGCAAAAAGAGATGCCTGGAGGAACTTCTGCTCAGATGTGAGCGATATTCCGGGGGTAAGCAGGGTTAAAAAAATACTAAATAAAACAGATCAGGAAATGCTGGGAACGCTAAAGGTGAATGGGGAATTTATCACAAATGAGCTGGAAACCCTAGAAGCCATGGCCAAAGCCCAATTTCCTAACTGCTATACAAACAATACACTCATTAGCAACTCCACATTTTCAACATCAACGGATGATGAAAAAATGTGGAGAGAGGCAAAGAACATCGTTACCAGTAGTGCCTTAGAGTGGGCTGTAAAGACAACAAAACCATTCAAGTCGGCTGGTGCAGATGGTATTTTTCCAGCACTAATACAAAAAGGGCTGGACATCATAAGACCTAACCTCTTAAAATTATTAAGAGGTAGCCTGGCACTGGGATACGTCCCAATGGAATGGAGAATACCCAAAATACGATACTTACCAAAGCCAGGCAAAGGTACATATGAAGATCCGAAAGCTTTTAGGCCCATATGTCTATCATCGTTCCATATGAAAATATTGGAGATAATAATTGATAGACATGTGAGAAAACAGATATCGGAAGCAAACCCGATACATAAAAGGCAATATGCGTACCAAGCAGGCAAATCCTGCGAGGTAGCATTGCACAACATGGTCTCAAGGATAGAAAAATCTATAGACCAAAAAGAAATAACAATAGGCACCTTCGTAGACATTGAAGGAGCTTTTGACAAAACTCCTTATAACCTCATTAAGAATGCATTAAGGAGCAGAAACATAGACAGCATTTCCTTCAGATGGATCGAAAAGATGCTGGAGGAAAGAATCCTACTATCAGAAATGGGACACACCAAACTGTGGATTAAACCGAAAGGAGGATGTCCACAGGGAGGCGTGATCTCACCTCTACTGTGGTGTCTAGTAGTGGACTCACTGCTAGTAAGATTAAATAAAGCAGGCTTTTATGCACAGGGATACGCAGATGATATAGCAATACTGATTCAAGGAAAATATCAAAGTGTATTGTCTGACCTATTACAAAACGCCACCAAAATCCTCACAAATTGGTGCAAAGAGAATGGATTAAACATCAATTCACAAAAAATACACATTTGCCTCTTCACTATGAGGAAAAAAGTTGACATCAAATTACCAAAAATAAATGGTATTCAGTTGACACCAACAAAAGAAGTAAAACATCTGGGAGTCACACTTGACCATAAATTAAACTGGTCCAAACACATAGAAAATACGACCAATAAAGCCCTGAAAAGCCTATGGGCCTGCAAGAGGGCAATAGGCAAGAATTGGGGACTCAAACCAAAAATGGTGTACTGGCTGTACCAAACAGCAATTAGACCAATCATACTCTACTCAGCCCTACTTTGGTGGCACAAAGCAGGAATTGGAAAGAACAAAACGCTGTTAAACAAACTACAAAGGCTAGTTTGTCTGATGACAACAGGTGCAATGAGAACAACTCCAACAGCTGCAATGGAGGTGATGCTTAATCTAACCCCCCTCCAGATAGAGGTGGAGGCCCAAGCGTTAAAATCCGCATACAGATTATTGAAACAAAATAACTTCTCCCAAATAAACGTAGAGAGAGGACATTGGGCAATAACCAGGAAAATTGAAGAAGATCGGGTGCTATCCATGCACTCTGACCTTCAGGTACGAGAATTCCTGGACATCAAATATCAAACCACAATCAGAAAAATAGAGCCACATAAACCCTACACGGGGATCAACTGCTATACAGATGGCTCACTGACCAAAACAGGGTCTGGGGCAGGAATCTGGAGAATGGATAAACCCAATGAAAGGACATCAATTCAACTGGGAAAATATGCTAATTCCAATCAGAAGTAGTAGCATTTGCCAATGTGCCTCAGAACTGCTGACTGAAAAGATATCAAACAAAAAAGTAACTATATTCACTGACAGTCAAGCAGCTATTGGTGCAATCAGTAACCATATAGCTAAATCAAAGGTTGTAAAAACCTGCAATAATACGCTCAATAAATTATCAGAAAACAATAATGGAAGAGTGGAATGGATACCAGGACATACTGGCATACATGGAAACGAAAAGGCAGATTGCCTAGCAAAGCAAGGCTCAGCTAATAAACCCATAACCCCTGAACCAGTATTGGGAATAAGCATAAGCTACGCCAAAAGAAGGATCGGGGAAATATATGGAGCTATCAAAAACAATATTGGAAGGATAAAAATCATTATCACTCCAAACTTTTCTTAGATGGCTATTCAGTGAAAAGAAGCAATATGCTACTAAATCTTGACAGGAAGGCACTTAAAAAAATTACAGCGATCTACATAGGACACTGTAAACTACCGTTGAAGAACGATCTCAGCCAGCAGCCGAAGAACAAGCTCAACCATCTTCTTCCCAAATTGGTAGACAATCAAAGCAATTCCCAAACAACGAAGCAATCGAAGAAGATGCTGAAGAATATTTTTATGGTAAGCGGCATTGCTTCCAATGGAATAAAAAAGCTGTAATTGATACAATTCGCACAACCCAAAAAGTATCATAAAAACACGTCTTTCTCAACCTGATGGCCCTGCTCGGGAACTCAGTACAAAACCAACACCTAAGCAGATAAGGTACCTTTTCTTTACCCCTATTGATAAAATTGTGACTCACACAAACGAGAAACTGGAAAAAATGCGAACTAAAATACAGCACAAAAATGATCCATGTTATAAAAATACTGATAAAGACGAAATTAATGGCTTGATCGGGATCGTCCTTCTTTGCAGCATATTCAAGTCGGGCAGAGAAGCCTTAGCTTCTCTTTTTTCGACCTCAATCACTGGTCGGCCTATATTCCACGCAGTAATGACTGAAAAAAGATGTTGCGTTTTATTTAGAGCGTTGAGGTTTACAACTCTAATACGAGGAAAGAAAGGGAGAAAACAGATAAAGCAGCAGCTATATCTGAACTATTCGAAATGTTTATATCAAACAGAAAAATAAACTATTCAATGGTTCCTCATGGAACGGTAGATGAGACTCTAATATCATTTTAAAATTTATATGCCAAATAAGCCGGCAAAATATGGCTTAAAACTAATATGTTTAGTTGATGCACACACTGGCTACCTGGTCTATTTATACCGGTAAGGGTAGTGACAGTGCTACACTAACCCCTGCTGAAAAGAAACTCAGCATTCGGTTCTCAAACGGTTCTTAGTGCATTGCAGGTACTAACCGCAACATAACCTGCGATAACTGGTTTTCATCGATTGAATTGGCCTTGGAACTTTTGAAACTAAAATTGACTATGGTTGGAACTCTAAAAAAAAATAAACCGCAAATTCCTCCGGAATTCATGCCGAAGAGAAACAGAGAGGTTGTGTCAAGTATTTATGGATTTTCGCCAAATTTGATAATTGTCTCTTACGTCCCTAAAGTTTCTAAGGCTGTAGTTCTAATTTCTTCTATGCACAATTCTCCATATTCGGATGTGCATAATGACAAGCCTGAAATTATTTCATTTTATAATGCAACAAAATCAGGCGTAGACACATTGGATCAAAAAGTCAGCGTTTACTCCGCATATCGTAAAACAAGGAGGTGGCCACTCGTGATATTCTACCACATGGTTGCAGTGGCTTCATCCAATACAGCACTTCTGTATAATATGTACCCCGGATCTGACAACATGTCTAGATTTTATCAAGACCTCTCTTTGGCGAGTAATTTTTTGAAATCAAGATCGGGTATCGTCAATTTGCCACAAGAGCTACGAAACATAATTCAACAAGCAGCAGGAGTTCAAGAAGAGGAACAGGAAGCTGAGCAGTCACTCTCTGACAAGCTCGAGAGAAGAAGAGCATGCAGTGTCTGCGATTATAAAAAACATAGAATGACAAATTATAAATGTATAAAAGGTTAAAATCCAATATGTTTGGAGCATTCCAAAAAAATCTGTGATGACTGTGCTAAAAGACTTTAGTTGTTTATTATTTCCTTCTTTTATACTAAAGTTCTTAAGTTCTTTTTTGATACTAAAGTCCCTAAAGACCTTTTTTACTAAAGTTCCTAACAATATTTTATTCTAAAGTTTCTAAAAATATTTTATAATTAAGTTCCTAACAATATTTTATTCTAAAGTTTCTAAAAATATTTTATAATTAAGTTCCTAACAATATTTTATACTAAAGTTCCTAAAAATATTTTATACTGAAGTTCCTAAAAATATTTTATACAGGAGTTCCTAACAATATTTTATACTAAAGTCCCTAAAGACCTTTTTTACTAAAGTTCCTAACAATATTTTATTCTTAAGTGTCTAAAAATATTTTATACTAAGGTTCCTAACAATGTTTTATTCTAAAGTTTCTAAAAATATTTTATAATTAAGTTCCTAACAATATTTTATTCTAAAGTTTCTAAAAATATTTTATAATTAAGTTCCTAACAATATTTTATACTAAAGTTCCTAAAAATATTTTATACTGAAGTTCCTAAAAGTATTTTATACAGAAGTTCCAAACAATATTTTATACTAAAGTTCCTAAAAATATTTTATACTAAAGTTTATAAAAATATTTTATAATAAAGTTCCTAAAAATATTTTATTCTAAAGATCCTAACAATATTTTATACTAAAGTTTCTAAAAATATTTTATACTAATGTTCCTACTTTTTTCATGTTTTCATTTTGGTCATAGTTTAAATGAAATTGTAATTATCTTAAATGTTAGTGTAGTCTGTATTTAATAAAAGTTTTTTTTATATTGTTTTTCGAGATTTATTGTTTTTCATTACACTGCACGGAAAGTAACTACTTTCGATGCATGCTAACAGTACAGAAAACAGCTGTTTCCCGTTTACTTCTAAAAGTACACTGAAAATTTGCACGCGCACGGAAAATTTGTAAGTGCACCGAAAATTTTCGGTGTACTTGTTATTTCGTTTCCCCGCCACCAGTAGCGCTTGCTGATTGTATTAAGAACAGCTGTTTAATGAAAAATTGAAATCAAGAAAACTGAAAATCCACCGATTACAATTAGTTTTTGTGTCATAAATATTTTCAAAAGTTGTCAGTTTACTTAGTGCTTTGAAGAAATGGCATTGCCCGATGAATTAATGAAGAAAGCAGCTGAAGTGGCAGATGGTTTACTTCCAAACAAGTCTCGCGTAAGATACCTAGAGGAGTACGAAAAGTTTTGTCTTAGGTGTCAAAATCAAGCTGTCCCATCTAACCAAGTAAATGACGAAGTCATGATAGTGTATTTATCAGAAAAATCTGAAAAACTGAAACCATCAAGTTTATGGAGCAGATTTTCCATGTTAAAATCAATTTTAAAAATTAAGCAAAATATTGATTGTTCCAAATTTCTCAAATGTATAGCTTTTTTAAAACGCCAGAGCATAGGTTATGCACCTAAAAAATCAAATGTATTAAGTGCTGATGAAATAACTAAATTTATGATGAACGCTTCCGATGAACAATGGTTGTTAGCAAAAGTTATACTGTGTTTTGGAATTTTTGGAGCATGTAGGCGAGATGATTTATTAAGTTTAACTGTCGAAGACGTAGCGGATAATGGGACCTATTTTCATGTTTTTCTAAAAGACGGCAAAACATACAAAAAAAGGAGTTTTACAATAACTAATGATGGCTGCCTCTTTCTACCTTGTAACATAATACGTAAATATATGTCTTTGCGCCCAGTTCACATGAAGAGCAAGAGGTTCTTAGTAGCATACAGGGGAGGTAAATGCTGGGCCCAAAATGTTGGTACTCATACAATTAGTGCAATACCCAAAAAAGTAGCGGAATTTCTAAATTTAAAGAACACAGAGAGTAACACTGGCCACACTCTGAGAAGATCTTCAGCTACAATGCTTGTAGAAGGTAGAGCGGATCTCCTCACATTGAAGAGGCATGGGGGATGGCGATCGTCGACAGTAGCTGAAGGATATGTAGAAGAATCTGTGGCTCAAAAAATTAAAACATCTAAAAAATTATTTCGAACGATGTACCCTAGTACTTCTACTTCAGAACAACCCCGGCAAACTGCAAACGAGATTCCGGAGGAAATGGGGGAGAGTGATAATTTTGTAGACCATCTTTTTGAAGAGCTTTCTGTATATCAAAATGAAGGAAACGAGGAATGATGAAAACAAATAACGAAAATATTGAAATTCCGCACAATGAAAGAGCAGGAAAGTGTCAAGAAATACACAAAACTACAACTAAAAATTTACACTTACTACAAAATAAATTAGCAAATAAAATCATAAATATAAGCAACAATCAAAACTGTACAGTAAATATTAATTTCAATTTCTAAAATTCTTAGAACACTTATTTATTTCAGTATTTTATTTAATTTGTATTCAGCTTTTGTTTGTTGATCAATAAACTAATCAAACAGTATACTAGTGTTAAGTTAATTAATTATGTTAGTTTGAGATTTCTGTTATACTGCCAGTTTGCAGTGTAATGAAAAACATCGTTCATAACACGTACCAAAAGTGCTTTTCCCGAGCTTACTCAAACTATTCCCGTACTCGGCTTCGTACGTGAAACTCGAATTCCCGTGTTCGGCTACACCTCCCACGTGAAATTCCGTAGCGCACGGGAAAAGGCCACTTTCGGTACTAGTAATGAAATGTACTATTTTGTCCAATTAACTGCCTCTAAATATACCTTTCAAAATAAATCTGAAGGTCTAGTGTACAAATAGAAAATTATCCGTTTAGGAATATGCAGAAATAAGATAAAAGAAAAAGATAATTGGCAAAAATATGTTGTCAGCTAATATGACTGTGAGACATATGTTCCTTGTAAATGGGGAAAAATCATCTTCCTGTTGCAGGGTTAATAAAGGCATCGAGTTGATGGAGGTTTGGGGAGCAGGCGGTGGTAGGTTTCAAATGATGCGTATCCCAGATGCAACTTAGGCTTGAACATTGTACAGACGATCTAGCAATACCCTAGGCATGGGTTGATACTTGAAATTCTTGTATCTGATACTAGTGATACTAATACTTTTTTGGGTACGATACCAAAAAATTGAATGACAGTTAGTTACGAGTTGAAACCAGCTAGTGACCTTATATAGGGTAAACCATACAATTATTAACACCCCAACTTTAACTTAAAGAAATAGGTAAACAAGTCCTAATTTGATTACAAGACATACATGGGTCTAATGTTTGAAGTAGTGACCGACCGAAGTTTCGGTTTATGAGAGTTTTATGTATATATAATTTTTATATTTGTAATTATTGATCATGTTGGCCATCATGAGACAGTTGGTGTTGGCTACACTGGTATGTGTGAGTTGTTCACTGTGATGTACATGTGCACTGTGCTCAATAAACGGGTTTATGTACATTAAATGTGTACTATTTGTTTTCCCATTAAATTACTAGTTTCTAAGAGGTTATGGGCCCAGACACCCAGTCAGTGTTAGTTTAACGGTATTAGGAAGTGTGATCATTAAAAATTCCCAAAGGAAGACATATCAAAGGACAAAGCAATAAAGGAAAATGACGCCAAGGCTCGGTCTATTATAATCGCTTGTTTATCCGACAAGCATATTGAATACTTGAAAAATGCTTCAACATCTTATGAGATGATAAAATGTCTTGAAAACGTTTTTGAAAGTAAAAGTGTAAAAGTACTGTCAAAATTGTATTTACGTCGAAAGTTAATCCATTTAAAGTGTGATGAAAACACAGCACTTCAAGACCACTTGAAGTTTGCCACTTTGCCACTTTGCACACGATAAAGTTTGCCATTTATTTTTGACGATGCCCCCAAAATACAACACGGTGATTACAGTATTGGAACATCAGATAAAAAATTAATAACTGAGTTCGTTAAGAGCAAACTTCTGGATGCTGAGTTGAAGATGAATAATACTAATGATGTTTCATCTCCTTCGGAGGAGTTTTCGTTCGGCGCTAGAGTTAAACGGTGTTTCGGTTGTGGAAGTACAAATCATTTGAAAAATTCGTGTCCAAGAATTAATAATAATGAGAGACACAATTTCCCGCCAAGAAGGGGAAATTTCCCACCGAGGGAGAGAAGTTATTCCTCAAGGAGAGGCAGTTTTTATCAACAGAGATATGATGATGGTTATTTGGCAGAAACTGAAAAGAATCACAAGGATGTAACATTTATAGCATTATCAACAGAGCTTGCTGAGGAAAAGTCAAGTAAACATAGTTATGTTAATTTTATACTGGACAGTGGAGCGAGTCATAATTTATTTCGAGGTGATCTTTTGGATTTAATGTCAGATGTAAAGTGTATTGAACCAGTTGCAATAAAAATTGCTAATGGCTCAAATATATTTGCTAAGAAAGAAGCTATCCTTAAAGTATATTGTGATAAAACAGGTGTGAAGTTCCAAATAAATGGACTAATTGTGGAACCTTCTATCAGTGAAAAAGATAAACAAAGCTGGTTATGATGTCATATTTACAAATAACTTAGCAATAATTATGATGAAGCCCGAACCAATAATTAGTGTAATGTCCAACAATCTTTTTGTGTTCCGTTTCAAACTTAATACAAAGAGCAGTGACTGTTTCCTTTCTGAAAAATCCGATGACTTGTGGAATTTGAGACTTGGGCACTTGAATCGACGTGGACTGCAACTTCTGAATCTACCATGTACAATAACAATAATAGTATGTGATTCATGTCAAAAAGGTAAGGCGGGAAGATGGCCGTTTAATAGAAAAGAATACCCACGATCTACACGAATAGGGGAACTAATTTACACAGATATTTTGGGGGCCTGTCAATGAAAGTACAATGGATGGCGAAAGGTATTACTTGTCTATATCAGATGATTTCTCTCATTTTACAACCATTTATTTACTTAAAGAAAAATTAGTGGATTTTTATAGAATGATGAAGAATAAAGGAGTTAATATTTCAAAAATCCATTCTGATAGGGGTGGAGAATTCCGATCAAACAATTATAAGGAGTTTTGCAGATTGATTGGTGTTATTCATGAATTTACAGCTGGGTATACACCTCAACAGTGTGGAGCTGCGGAGAGTTTGAATTTGACTCTTCTTAATAAGGTAAGAACTATGTTCGTTGATAGTAATTTGCCTAAGAATCTATGGGGGAAGGCCGTTCGCACCGCAGCATATCAACTTAACCGTTCCCCTACAGTTGCACTTAATGGCCGGACACCCGCTGAAATGTTTTATGGAAAAAACGATTTGTCAAAGCTGCGGGTTTTTGGATGTAAAGTCTGGTACCTTCAACTACCAAAGGGAAGCAAACTTGAACCTAGAGGTCGGGAAGGACGAATGGTTGGATATTCTGGTGCGGGATATCGTATTTGGGACCCTGAGAAGAATAAGATTATTATTTCTCGTGATGTGAAGTTTGATGAGACGCAGATTAACTATTTGGAAAATAATTCTTGGACACCTGCATATGTTCCATCTGAAGAAGAAGAAAACAAAGAAGAGAATGAAAGGGAAGGCACACAGAAGAAAGTACTCTCAGACAATGAAGAAGAGTTCTACGGATTAGAGGAAGAAAACCGTGATACGAAGGAAATTCGACCAGAAAGGCAAAGAAAAATTCCTTCATACCTTAAAGACTTTCATCTGCATACAGCCTTTTGTCTTTTAACGGAGGAGGATCCACTAACTTATGCGGAGGCAGTAAAAAGGGGTTGGACTGATGCTATAAAGAAAGAGTTGACTGCACACGAGAATTTCGAAACTTGGACACCTGTTGATGACATTCCATCCACCTCAAAACCTATTGAGACAAAGTGGGTTTTCACAACAAAAGGTGATGGAACAAAGAAAGCCAGGTCAGTGGCGAAGGGTTTTCAAGCTGATAACATCTATGACACTTTATATTCTCCGGTCGCAAAATTACCCACAATCAAACTTTCTCTCAGCATGACATTACAGCAAGAGAATTGGCATATCAGGCAATTAGATGTGCCAACAGCATTTTTGAATGGTGTTTTGGAAAATGATGTTTATATTTACAAACCAGAGGGGGTGAATGAAACAAGTGAAATTCTAAAATTACAACGGGCACTATAGGGGTTCAGAGAAGCTCCTAAATGTTAGAACAGGGGCCCGGTATGGCTGTGCGGTAAAGCGCCGTACTCCCATGCCGGAGCTGCGGGTTCGAGTCCCGCCCTGGATGGTGCTTTTTTTTCGTAGGAGAAGTATCACCCAGTGCCATGGGTGTTAGTATGGGCAGGATTTATAGATAGAAGCCTTGAAGTCCCAAAAAAAAAAAAAAAAGTTAGAACGAGAGGTTCACAACTTTTGCTATGGACAATGGTTTCACAAGATCAAATTTTGATGCCTGACTGTTTTTTAAGAAAGGGTTGTGGCTTATACTGTGGGTGGATGATATCCTTGTTTTTGGATATTATCATCATGTATGTTGTACATACATCTGTGTTCCGAGAGGAGGTGTTCAGTTTTGCTCCGCTGTAACATGAATCCGGCAACTTCAAGATGTCTTAGGTATGCCACTAAACAGTTGAGGTTTTGGCCGTTTTTCAACCAGTTTTATTGGAAAATATAATACACAACATATACATTTGTTATTTCGGTATCTGAGAATATGACTGCCTCGAAATGGAAACAATTCTTGATAAATGACTATCTTTAAGATTTTTGTTTCTAGACTCTCTTATCGAGTGCCTCCCAAGGGACGTTATCGTAACTTAAAGAAAAAAAATGAGACAATTAACCATCATAGAAAGAAGAAAATAATATTGAAATTTTATCGCGGGACGTATTTATTTCATGACCGGAATAATAATAAGTCCATATCATGGACATATCCATAATATTGTTCTTAATTTTCAAACCAAATTTAAGCTTAGTTAATAGTCTTTTGTTATCACAAAATCAATAATTTGGCACTTACAGCAATTTTCATCTAAACACCTCAATAGTTGCAGAAACATAATTAAAAACCGATAATAGTAATATGAATAACATAACAAAAGTGACACTCCAGAGTGAAGAATCCGCACATGATTTTATGATTAATGTATATTAATATCCGACAGTGATCGAGTGTATCCGGAAGCAGAGAGAGGTGCCTGAATCCATTGCTAAGGCCTCTAAATCAACTGAAAATGAGCTTTTCCAGGAAGTATTGAATTTCTTTTTAATGTGCATAGCGAATGGAAGTCGGAAATCAAAATCTAATTTAAAACAATAATGGCTACGATTTTATAAATCTTTTTTTAAAAGGGTTATTAATGCTCGGCCTTTCTTTGAATTCTGTGAATTCCGTGGTTTTATGATTATGCTGTCCATCCGTCGCTTAGACATACATTAAGGATTTTTTACTGTTATCGGTGTTTAATGTGCTTTAATCTTCTTAAATCTATAAAAAAAATCTTTTAAGCAAACCAAAAAAATGTTCTTGAGTTTTATTTCTTGGCAAAATTTTCCAGGAACAGGGTCGAAACAACAATAACTTTGCCGGAACTATAAAGAAGTGTTTCATTTTTCAGAAAACGACAGCGATATTCCATTGATATTATATATCTGTGTTAAAATCTATTGTTGAAAATTTATTTAAGGTTATGTATAAGGTTTATTCCAACAAGCACTTAAACCACGTCAATAACTTACACACTGTTCATGTCCTCCCCCACTCTTTTAATTCTGAATTTGATTGGTTGGTTATCCCAACCGATTCATCGACCATTAAAACATTATTGAGCATTGCTTAAAATCAACCAATTAAATTTAGAATAAAAAAAGCGGGGATAGTACATGATCAGTTTGTTAGTTATCAACGTATTTTAATAGTTTGTTGGAGCATACCTTACGATAGAGGAAAGTACCCTAAACCGGACCCCTCCCCCTAAAGTGGACCCATGGTCTTCTGACACTGTATTCTCCTGAACTCTATCCTATTCAACTGTAAACAGTAGTTTTTAGGCATCTACCACTATATAGTGGAGCGCACACATCGCCCAGTTCACCTGTTGCTTACCAGATCACCATTACATGTTTTGATAGTGAAAAAAGTTTTTGAGCAGTGCTACAGTTTTCGTTATTTTTCCTAGATATTTTCAGGTAAGCCTTTATATCTATATATATTCTTAAATGGCAAGGTTTAAGTTTATTGTTTATCATCAAAACGTTTCATTTAGATATTTGGTTCAAAATTAATTGGGTTAACAAACAGATGGCTTTAGTCGCTTAAACCGAATCCCCCCCCCCTTGTTTCCTAAACCGGACCCCTTGTTTTTTCATGTTCAAAGTCTCTTGAATCTGTACTCACTCTAATTCTTTTGAAATTTCGTTTCAGATTTCAAAAGGATTATGGGAAAAACTGATCAAATAAAGTGGAGTCCTTCTAAAATGACGAAAACAATTGAAGCAGTTCGGAAAAAGAAGATGAGGTGGAAGAAGGCCTGTAAAAATTTTAATGTTCCGAAAACAACGCTCATGAGGTTGTCCAACATGAAGTACGGTACACCTGAAGAGGCCGCAAAAACAAAACGAGGCAGATCTACAGTTTTGGGTAATGATCTTGAACAAGAGCTGGTTCGTTATTGCCTTGCTATGGAAGGTTCCTTTTTTGGCCTTACTCGTAGCGACTTACGAAAAATGGCAGAAAGAAATAACATCGAACACCCATTCAAAGACGATATTGCTGGGAAAAAATGGGTTAGTCTTTTTCTAAAACGGCACAAATCAAAACTATCGGAAAGGAAACCTACTGGAACTTCGTTTAGCAAGGAAAATACAGAGAAATTTTATAATCTTCTGGAAGACGTTTATGAGAAAGGAAAGTTCACGCCAGACAAAATTTATAATGTTGACGAGAGCGGCATTACTGTGGTACAATCCAAAGTAGCCAAAGTGATTGGCCTAAAAAGTAAAAGGCAGATAGCGGCCTTGACATCAGGAGAACGTGGGGCTCTTATAACAATACAGTCAAAATCGTTTATAACGACACCGGCTATAACGTACAATCGGATATAAAAAACAAAATAATCGGCCCCATGAAATAACATACAGAAAAAAGCATTAATATCACTTACAACGGACATCGGTTATAGTGAACAGTTCGGTTAGAGCCAACATTTTCTTGGAACAGTAGCAGTTAAAATGTCGCTTACAGCATACATTTCAAGTCTAAGATCTACGAAATGAAGAAAAAAAGTTTTGTTTACTTTACATCAATGCACTCGGTCGTGTCTCAATTCAGTTCTCTCTTGTCTTTATACACGGAAACATGCCATGACAATACATGTACGATTGAGGAACAGTTTGTGATAAGTTTGCCGAATCGATTCCGCGAGTACGATATCCCATGAATTTAAAACATCTCTTTCAACTGGATGTGAAACTCTAGTAGGTAATTGTCAAAGAATCTTTCTCCGTTGTCTCCACTTCAATCGAAATTTTTTATTTGCCGAACTACGAGGAGGCGACAGACAAGAATGACAGATTTTTTTATTTAGCTTACTTATTTATATATAATTTTGGATTTGATAATATGTATTATCACCCTTTTTTCATTATATACAAAAAATTATATATTTATCATTCATCATTCATTATATATTTTAATTTAATTTAATTTTTTATAAAATTTAAAATGTCTATATAGAATTTTTTTAGAATACCAAGATTTTGCATTATGAGTATTGTTTACTTAGTACCTTATTATGTACTTTAATTGTTATTAGTTATTATGCACTTAAATTGACGTAAGATCAATTATGTGCTTAAACTACGTATGATGAAAATATGTATCGATAATGCTCAATATTTAACGGACCCAAAATAAAGACGAAGTGACTATAGGAACCAGTGTAACACCGTTTACAGCGAACTGTTCGTTATAACCGATAATACCGCTTAAAGAGAACATCGGCTATAACGTACAAAAACCTCCAGTCCCTTGAAGTTCGTTATAAACGATTTTGACTGTAGTTGCTTGCATGAATGCTAGTGGTTTATTCGTGCCCCCTTTGGTTATTGTTCCAAGAAAAAATCTGAGTGAGCAGTGGAAAAAAGGGGCTCCACCGGGAACAATATTTGCAGCGCACCCATCAGGGTGGATCCAGATCAACACCTTCACTCAGTGTTTTCGTCATTTCATCGAGTTTGCCAACCCCACAAAGGAAAAACCTGTGCTATTGCTCTTAGATGGCCACTCTAGCCACACTCAGAACATTGAGTTAATCGACTTGGCAAAAGAAAATCATGTAACTATTGTGTCACTGCCACCTCACTGCTCACACAAGCTACAACCTCTGGACAAAACTTTCATGGGTCCTCTCAAAGTTTAATACAACGAAGAAATCAGGCAGGGTTAAGGCATAATGAACGTGCTATCAGTGCTTACGATGTAATGGACCTGTTTGGCAAAGCCTACATTAGGTGCCAAACAGGTCAAATTGCAATCAATGGATTTAAAGTGACAGGCATATATCCCTTGAACAAGAAGCTGTTCTCAGTTGCTGATTTCATTGAAGAGGCTAACAAAACACGAGATTCCTCTTTCTTTGAATCTGTTTCAAATACATCAACAACAGAAAATCAGAGCTTTTCAGGGAGCAGAGATGTAGATGGAAAAGTTGCAGTGCAGTTTGACCAGAATCAACCATCGACATCTTCGGCAGGTCATTATATTCCTCTGTCATTAGCTACGCTTGAAGTTCCTCAGGATTCCATATCATCTACGATAAGCCCCTTTGACATCACTCCTATTCCGAAAATAAAAAAGAGGGCCTCGAATAGGGGAAAAAAAGTGCCTAAAGTTTGAACAGGCCGAATCAAGCACCGAAGATGAAGGCAGCGTGTCCTCCGGATCATCAGAATTGGAGCTTCTCCCGGGAGTTTCCCCATCCAAAGATGTTGACGCTTGGAGCATGTTTCGTGAAAGAAAATTTTCGGAGGATTCTAAAGAGGAGCGTTGGGTTATGTGCTCACTGTGGACCCATGTGGATTGTGCTGGTGCTGAAAACGAAGTTTACATCTGCGATTATTGTCGCTAAGGAATTAAATTATGTTTCTGTTTAAAATACATTCTGTATCATTTTCTGAGATTGAAATCTTCATCTTATTGTCTTATATTGTATTGTGATTGTTAAATTTTAATTATATTTGAAACTAGAATTAGTATTCTTTAATTTAATACCATTTTTAAATTTTTTTATTGTTATTTTGACAAGGGGTCCGGTTTCGGCAACTACACTCACAAATTGAGAAAGAGTAAGGTTTAATAAAATAATTTTTTTTTTGTACTAATTTTAAATTAGACTTTATAAAGTAAAAGTTAAATGATGCTCAACATTACAAAGTAAATATTAGATTATTTTAAAACATAATTTGTTACTATTTTCTTTTTTTTTTTAATTCAAAAACAAAACAGGGGTCCGGTTTTGGGCACTCTCCTCTATATATGCCATATGTTTTTCAAATAAGTAAGTATTTTGAGCGATAATTAAATAATTATTTTCATGTTTTTTCCCAATAACTTCTTAAATAAATTAAGAACCAAAAAAAGATTTTAATGGGACCACCTTGGGAAAATACTCTGCAAGATGCAAAAGGTTTCGTTCCAATTGATCCACCCATCTCGGAGTAATCGGTGGACATACATAGAAAAAAAAAAAAGGCACATACGTATCGAATTGAATAACCTCCTCTTTCGAAGTCGGTTAAAAAATTTCAGTGATCAAAAAACATAACAGTATGCAACAGGCAACTGACCTTTGCACAGAGCCTGACTGATCATGTTAATGGCTATCCCACAAAAAACAAAATTATAATTAAATGTATAACTATTATCAGATGTTTAATCAATCTATTAAATGTCAGGACATTTAATAAACTTTTATGTACAACTGCCTAAAGAGATAAACAGCTAATTCCTCGGACCAGATGGGGACTTCCTCACAAAGACGAGCGTATAATTATCAGCAAGAAAGAGCCGTTAATGACTGGTCAGATCAGCGTGACTTTGAAGAAAGGCCTGATAACCATAAGTGTAGAAAGCCGACATCCCGAAGCCAGAACAGAAGATAAAAGCCGAGAAGAAAAATTCCTCGATAAACCAAAATAGAACTCAGAATCAAGACAAACAAGAACCAGCGCCGGATTTCCGCGCTAAGGAAGAATCTCCTGAAGGAGAACCTTCGTTTGACATTGGTTATTACCAGGCTGGAGTTCCAGACAATGAACAATTTTGTCAGAACTTCGAACATTTCAGGTTCAATCTATTACTTGGAGTATTTATGAAGAATTTATTTGAATAGATCAGTGAGTGGCAAGGTCAATGCCATACACCTCATTCCTCCATACCATGAAGGGCATCTTAAATGCACATATCATAGACTGTGATACATCTTTCGGGAATCACCCATGAGACCAAATGGATATGTCAGTGACTTATTCGGATCCGAAGTCATCATTCTGGATCCAATTTATGATTATCTACAATTTTATAATATAGTACACGCATCGACCAGTGATTCAATTCGGCCTAATCAGCCACATATATGTATACCCTCTCAGGAGACATATTCCAGCAAGAGACCAGGCCTGTTACATTTTTTCTTCAACACGATATTTACTTCAAAGCCATGAGGGAGTAAATTGAGGACCTATTTCCCCGACTGGAGGGGATGGAGAGTAGGGAAGAAGAGGCCAAGATCAAAGTCATATTGACCAATATACAGAAGCAAGATCTTATTAACCAACCCACATGACCAGTGAGTCAGCATGGCCAGGCAATTGAAAATATTAAAGTTTGCTAATAGAAAAACGATTTGTGGCAACCTACTCACACATTATATTTTGTTATTTTTAATAAATCCATAAGCCTTCATTTAACCAGTTAATATTATTTTTAATATCTTGTTACGATCCAAGACAGTCCATTTCATTTTACAAAAAAAAGTCTTGTGCCTCATCATTTAGTTGGAGGTATGAGTAACATACTAAATTTGATCCTCCAGCCCCGCCCGGAGGACTTCCGACATGTCTTATTCGTAAGGAGAAATTTGCGCATAACAAGAAGTAAAATTTCGAGAGACAATTTACAAGAAAGCATGCGTCATTTACCACTAAATATCATACCGGTGATGCAAGAAAGCAGTTGAAGAACTTCAGAAGAGTCAAAAGTCGTCAATTTCTGTGTTTAGTAATAACTAGATGCAATGCAAACTCCATTTTAGCTAAAGCTCTTAATCATCGCCAATTCAAAGAATTTTTATTTGAAATGGAGAGTGCTGCTTGAAATGATCTGCTTCATAACAAGGTACGTTGGTTATCAAGAGGAAACCTTTTTAAAATGTTTCGCATCCCTTTTTCCGTAAATTAAAGCATTTCTCCTTGAGAAGGGCGTTCACTATCCAAAACTATCAAGTGGATCCAAAACTTTTATTTCATGGTAGACATTACGTCTCATCCAAATCAGCTTAATTATAAACTACAAGGGAAAGGAAACTTAATTTTTTTGATATTAAAAGTAATAACATTCGAAAACAAATTATCCATTTTTGCTCAGGATTTTGAAAGGGAAACATTGTTTCACTTTCCGAGCCTGCTGAAGCATCGCCTAGAAAATAATTCCTCTATTGATAAACACCATTTTAAAACAATAATTTTAAATATGAGGGAAGCATTTCTCAGCAGGTTTCATGAATTTAAAATCAGCAGAGCAACTTTAGCATATGTCAAAAATCCTCTGAATGCTATGCTAACCGAGTTGAAATTTTCTCCTTTAGGAATTGACATTGGTAGCTTTGAAATACAATTGTGGGATTTAAAAACCAATGAGATATGGCGCTCATTCGAATGCCTTTGGGTTGAATTAGAAATATTGAAGAAGGAAAAATGTGATCTTAGTTCACAACACAAATGATTTGCTTTGAATGACCTGAAGAAGGAAGACATGATACATGATCATTTTCAACCCTTGGAATAGCATTTCTGACTCTTACGATCAGCTGAAAAAGCTCGCGTTTGCTGTACTTTCCCTTTTCGGTTCTACATATATATGAGAACAATCTTTTTCTAGCATGGACATTATCAAGAGTAAACTGAGAAGTCGTCTTATTGATGAGAACTTGGGAATCATGCCTAAAATTAAAAACAACATACAAACCTGACTTACTTAAACTTTCCAAGGAGATGCACATTGTTCGCATTAAAAAATATTTATTAATTATGAAATTTAGTTTTATTTAGTTTAATACTTATTCAGTGTAATAAAAATTTACTAAACAAGCCGATTTGGCTACCCATTTTTTTTTTAAATTGTAATGTTCATATTTTGCTCTTAGGCTAATAAGTTTGCCGACCACTGCCTTAATCCAACAACTCCATTAGACACTATTTTGAGGAAACTTACTTACTTACTTATGATGAGCTTGCCTTAAGAACAACTAACATCTAAGCTGAGAGACAAAATATGGAAAAGATTATGAATGAAATGGGAAAGTGTCTCAATGAGGTTACGGAAGTGAACTCTTTTGTTTTGTTAAATGGAATAAAATTACAAAAAATTAGTAGTTCTAGCATAATCTTTATAAACTGCGAAAAAGATGAATAATAAATTTATATAAATGAGATTAACTGAAATCTTTTCTATTTACATCAATAAAGCTCATCGTTAAAACTGGATAAATAAATACCACCAGGATGAAACAAGGAACAAATATTAAGTTTTTTCAACATCCATCAACAACAAAGTTTTTCATAATACCTTAAAACAATCCTAAATTATTTGAGATTAAGATAAGGTGAATAACCTGAATTATTTGAGTTGTAATAAGTTAGCAAATAAAAGATGAAAATATTGAAAAAATATGTTTACAGACAAACTGTAATAAAATCAATAATAATAATGAAAACAATTATTAATTTATTTAGTAAAAAGCAGTTCCTCATTACCAAATATAGATGATGTAAATAAGATCAATAAAACAAAAAGAACTTTAATATCAATAAAAGTTATATTGATCTGATAGGAATACCAATAAACACAAAGAAGAATTTCTTTTTTTTTTTGGAACTTTTCAGAATACATGGCTAAGTAATAAATTGTTGATAAAGGGATTTAAGCAGACTTATAAACTCCAGCTGAACTTATTAAACCAGCTATCCACTGGAGAGCAGTTGTACCATTACCAACCTAAACCCTGTATATGCAGATTTATATAAATCCCTTCCTTTAGTTTCCTTCACATTAATCAAAAGATTTACTACTTAGTTAGGGTACTACCATATCAATACAAAATCATACTCTCTAAAAACATATTTCCCATACTAACAAAATAAGATATTTTAAATTAAAAAAACATTTTTTTTTTGTTTTTAATAGTTACAGAAGTAGTGAACATTAATTACTGAATTATGACAACAGTTTGGTCCTTTAAAAACTAAAATATGCAAATGCAGAGATAGACGTGGTCTTTATGCTTCACACGGGAGTTTATTATAGGAATTATATGTAAAAACATGCCTCGAAAACAATCAATTTAAAAACAAATGTAGATTATCGACGCTTAGAGCAGTCTTTCTGGCGGAGTCTTTTCATAAATGAAACACTACATTTATTACTCAAACCTATATCCGAGAGTTTCTTATTATCATCATCAAGTTTGGTGTGACCAGATATGAGAACATTATTTTTCCAAACATATTTCCAAGAAATATGAGATGAAAAGCCTGATCTTTCTAACCAAAGAGTAGAGTAACGCTTTATCGCACGTTTCAAGTCTAAAACAGTTGCTTTTATAGGAACCTAGAATCATGAAAAACCATGCTGTAAAACATGATGGTAAATAAAACTAAAAAGGCAGATAACTTAAAATTAAACTAATTCCATAAAAGAACTAGATATCAAGAATTCCTTATCATATCAAAGAAATGTACTCACTACAATGGGCCAAATATCACCATTTTCTTTGTGAAGAAATATAGTCATTGATTGTCCATGTTCTAATGCAAGTTGGTTGGAGACTTCTTCTAGAGTGACATCTTTTGGTAGATCGCGAAGAAGAGCATCGTTTTCAATAAGATCCGCAATAGTTTTCTTGGTTATTTCCATAAGTTCATCCCTTGAGAAAGAATGATTAACGTCTTCATCTTCATTCATTGTCAGTAGCTAAAAAATTCTACATTTTAATAATGGTGTGTATGAAATATACGTATAATCTTAAAAAGAAAATGTATTGGTTCGGAGACTGACAATGCTAGGCAGTGGTAGATCATAAACTGTAAAATTTTACATGTTATAGACTTGGCGCTAAGACTAATGAGTGATAAAGTTGAGTCGTTCATGAAGGAACAGGTCAAAAGGAACGGATTCTTCATGTGAACAAAACAATCGGTGAACAGTAACCACTGAACGAACAATATCAGATAATTTATTTCTACTTACTAATTTGAATAAATCTTCCTATTCGAATAAGACTTCAAATAGAAAAGGAATCTTTTATTCTAGTACTGAAGGAAGGTAAACTAAAAACCGACGCAAACAGCTATCGTCCCATTACCTTACTTAGCTGTAAGGGAAAACTGATGGAGAGACTTGTAAACAATCGATTCATCTGGCTACTTGAAAAAAAAATGGGTGATAGTTCCTGAGCAGGCCGGTTTCCGCAGATTTCGCTTTACAGAAAATCAAGTTGCATACATCGCCCAAGAAATAGAAGACGGTTTTCAAAAAAAGGAGCACCCTCTCGCATTCTGAGTCGATTTGGAAAAAGCATTCGATAAAGTGTGGACAGAAGGCTTAATCTTGAAAGCTGCCAACATTGGCATAAATGGGAAAGCCCTCAGATGGCTTAGCGACTATCTCAAGGATCGAAAAGGGAGAGTCAATGTAAGAAGTGTAAGAGGCCGGGCAAGGAAATTTGAAAATCGCCTTTCTCAGGGAGGAGTAGTTTCTCCAGTACTTTTCTTAATATTTATAAATGACATAATCCAAGAACTGCCAAATAATGTCAAAGCGTCTCTTTTTGACGACGACATTGCCTTGTGGAAAAGATCGACTTCTATACTTGCAGCGAAGTACCATTTGAAGATGACCTTGGATAGTCTCAGCCAGTGGACTGAAAAATGGGCTATGACTAAAGGCCGGATTTCGTGCAGTAAAATTTTTAAAAACGTGCGATAAAAATTAGCCAAACGTGCAAAAACGTGCAATAAAAATAAAAAACACTAACAAAACTTGCAATAAAAATAAAAAACACTGACAAACGTGCAATTCAACCTTCTGCTGTGTAAAGAGGTGGTGTATAATTAAAAAAATCAAATATTAATTTAATATGTTTATATATTTATTGTAATATACATATGTGCTTACAAAAAAAAATGTTTGCTAGGAATCATAATTAAACATAAAAAACATTTTATAAAAAAATATTAAACCGACTTCGAAAACTAGGAAACAGTAAAAATAAATGCACTAAAAAGTATGAAATAATTACCTTCTGATTTTTATGAATACACGGCAAAATCGAAAATGGTATAAAAAGCGGGAAAATACAAAAACACCCAAAAAATTGTTTTGATTTGTACGATTACACCCTAACTCTTTATAAAAAGTATTAAGTTGAAATATTAAATACCATGTTTAATACCTCACAATCTTTTCGGAGGCGGCGCAAAATAGAAAATCGATAGATGTTTCATAATATTTAGTGTTAAAAATTTTAAATTTTGCGCCGCCTCCGAAAAGATTGTGATGTATTAAACATGGTATTTAACATTTCAACTTAATACTTTTTATTAAGAGTTAGTGTGTAATCGTACAAATCAAAACAATTTTTTGTTTTTTTTTGCATTTTCCCGCTTTTTATACCATTTTCGATTTTGCCGTTTATTCATAAAAATCAGAAGGTAATTATTTCATACTTTTTAGTGCATTTATTTTTACTGTTTCCTAGTTTTCGAAGTCGGTTTAATATTTTTTTATAAAATGTTTTTTATTTCATACTTTTTAGTGGCGGGAGATAATTTATAGAGAACAATAAGTTAATTTCTAAAAAAAAATCGAATTTTTATGTGCATTTTTGTACTGGTTTCTGGTTTTCGGAGTCGTTTTCTTTCTTTCTTTTTTTTTTTTTATGGGTACCCCTCTTCAGACACAATATGAGAGTTTGGTTCATTGGTTGGTTGTTCTATCTATGGTGGGAAGGACGAGATTTATTCCGTGGGTCCGTCGTGAAATAAAAGTCAACCAAGGTAGCGCTCTACCACATTCGCCTATCCCGGGCCTTTATATTATAATTATATTAAGAGTCACCTTTTCAATTTTATGAATACGCGCGGAAAATCAAGTGCGGGGTGTGCATTACACTCCTTTTAACACCCTGCGTACTTTGATTAGAAATGTTTTTTTTTTTTAAAGAACCAATGTTTTATTGGGACGACACATAAAACTTAAAACTTTTTTTTTCTCAATGACAATAATTATTTTTGTCAGTAATTGTCATTTGTGTTCCGAGAGGAGGTATCGAGTTTGCTCCGCTGTCACATAACTCCAAGATGATGTAGGTACGTCACTGAACAGTCGAGATTTTGGCCGTATTTCTAATATACATAATGGTATAATGAAGATGTTTATATGGCCTATAATAAACATATAGATAGATGAACATTGGCAAACATTGAAATTTTAATTTCTTTTTTAAATATCTGTAAAGACGATTTAATTATTATTACACTACTACTGGGAGAATGTTTCCTAGGAAAATTTTCATTTATTGGGGAATATAATACACAACATATACGTTAGTTACTGCGGTACTTGAGTGCATGGCCGCATCGAATGCGAAAAGCCCATAAACACATCCAACCCAGACAGTTCTAAGTCCATTATCATTCCTGTTTCAATAAAATGCATTCATTCAACACTAGACTTAGGACTTTACTGAAAAGCGCACTCATGCTTTCAGGAAACGCAAACACTTAATGACGTTTTGACTTTTGAAATTCTTGGCAACCTTCATAGAATATTTAGATTTCTTTCGATTTAATAAAGATCGATCAAGATTTCAAAATCTATAAAAACTGAAAGCACAATCTGGCTCTTTAGTAACGATTTCTTTTGCTACATTTCAGTTATTACATAGCAAACGATTGAGACTAACACATACAGACTCGATATAGAAAATAGCAAATCCTAAGTGCCACAAGCTAGGGACGTTATCATAACGTAAAGTACAAAATCATACAATTACCCATCATATATGGAATTGTAGAACGTATTTATTGCATTTTCGAACCACATTTGAACTTAGATAATAGTTATTTCTTTCTCATAATAAAGCCATTTTCATTTATATGCCATTTTCATTTATATGCCTCAATAGATGCAGAAACAAAATTAAAAACCGATAATAGTAATCCGGATAACATAACAAAAGTAACACTCCAGAATATCTTTATATATCTTTATTCAAATCAATTGTTGAAAATTGATCTAAGGTTATGTATAAGGTTTGTTCCAACAAGAACCTGAAACACGTCAATAGCTAACAACAGACTACTCATGTTTCTTCCCCCCCACTCTTTTGATTCTGAATTTGATTGGTTGGTTTTTCCAGCCGATTCATTGAACATTGAAACATTATTAAGCATTGCTTAAAATCAACCAATCAAAGTTAGAATAAAAAAATGAGGAAAGTATATAAGCAGTTTGTTAGTTATTAACGTGTTTTAATTGTTTGTTGGAGCATACCTTATGTTATACCATATATGCCACATGTTTTTCCAATAAGTAAATATTTTAAGCGATAATTAAATAATTATTTTCATGTTTTTTCCCGATAACTTATTAAATAAATTAAGAAACCAAAAAAGAATTTAATGGGACCACATTGGGAAAATACTCTACAAGATGCAAAAGGTTTCGTTCCAATTGGTCCACCCATCTCGGAGTAATCGGTGGACATACATAGAAAAAAAAAAAAAAAAGTCACATACGTATCGAATTGAGTAACCTCCTCTTTCGAAGTCGGTTAAAAACTAATAATATATACATAGTAAAACATAAATTTTCGTAATTTTCTACTAACTATATTAATTTATCAAATAGAAATTTCTAAAATTTTATTAAAATGTACATTTCCAGATTATGTTTCGTAAAGTTATATCGTCGGTCATCTAATATGTATTTTAACTGTGAACTCCACATTAACACTTGTGATGGGACATCTTTTTTAGTTACTCAATATTACTGGATCCAGCTCGACATCTGCGTCTTCTCCGTTGAGAGCTTTGTTGTAAATTTGTAAAATTTTGTAACCCGTGTTTTTTTCTATATCTAATTTAAATTTAACAAAAATTATTTTTCCCTTTTCGTTTTCGATTTTTTTTAATTCATCTCCAACTTTCTCTATAATATTAATCTGTGACGTCAACGTTAAGTTTTGCTCTTCAAGCTTTTTTATTTGCGAAGGTAGAACCGATAAATGGGATCTTATAAATGCTAGATCTGATGCAACAGATGTAAAATTTAAAACAGATTTTACTTTTTGCACAGATACTGCGTCATCTTCAAGAGTAGAAACAAACTATTTAAAATTATTAAAATGATCTGAATAAAATAGGGCTGCTTCGATCCATGTTCCCCATCTAGTTATCACAGGTTCTGGGGGAAGGGGGCAGTCCATACTATTTCTATAAGCTGTCATGCGGTGAGGAGCTTTTAAAAATATTTTTTTCCCATTATTAACAAGTTGGTTGACATTTGGGGAAATTTCCCTCACTTTTTCAGCTACATGGTTTAAACCATGCGCAACACAAGTTACGTGTAGCGTATTTGAATAAAAAACTTTTAATGCTTCTCCAGCTTTTACCATATACGGAGCGGCATCGCTAACAAATAAAAGGATTTTATCTTGGTAAGATGTTTGATAGAAAAAATTTGCTAAACTGTCGTTCACAAATCGAGACAGTCTCGTAGTTTGTTTTTGGAAGCTGCTTGCATGAAATGAGGTATGGTTTGGGTTCAATCTCCGGGTGTAGGATTCCAACAATTAAACTGCAAATATAAAGTCCCCGTGGGTCTGTTGTTTCATCTACCATGATGTAAATATAATTATTTTCAATTATTTTTCGCATTTCTTCAACAGAATGTTTAAAACAGTTTTTGAGATATTTTTTTCTTAGGGTGCTCTCGTCAGTATGTTTTGTTTTGTGTATTATTGCAAAAAACACTTAAAGGGCTTGGACTGCAGTCTATTGAATGGAATATTGGAAGCGACCATGGAGTAACATAAATCGGCAAAAAATGTTTGTTTATTGTCTAACGACGAGCAGCTTTGTGTGAGTAACTGTTGAATTGGGGCTCGTTTGGATTTTTGTGCTGCAGTTAACTGTGCCCACCTATAAAAATAAAAAGATATTGGGAATAGTCAAATGCTTGCGAGAAGAACAAAAAATTGTTTTCCCGTCTGATTTCAATTCTGGCTATGGTGTTATCCAAATTTTGATATTGGAAGATTGGCTGGCTGTCACTTTAGGCATTTTCACTATTGTACTTGTTTACCGAACTAAACTCAACTTCAGAATGAAATGAAAATAAAGGAGTAGGTGGGAAGGTTGAGTCAAATCAAATTAGAACTTCTAAGAAAGTTAATACAAAGGACTGTTGTTCGACATAATATTATTTCCTTAACGAGTTCCAAGAAATATTTTGAAATCATGAATCATTTTTTCTTTCTTAGATAATTAGGTAGTTAAATAAATTATAAATACATACAAACATCGGCATTATTGTTGGTGATTTTAAAATAATTCATAACTATTCTCTATAATAAAAATTAAAAAAAAATCAATATTTTTAATGAAATATCAAAAAGTGCACTTTCGTGCACTGAAAACCTAAAATGTGCAAATTCGTGCAGTAACCCTCAAAATGTGCAATTTCGTGCAAAATAAAACTTACATATGTTAATCCGGATGCCTTAATTCGTGTAAATAACTTGTCCCCAATCGATTTCAAGCAACCGAAAAAAAAGTGCAATTGCACGAGAATCCGGTCTCTAGCTATGACTGTCAATCCACTAAAAACAAAATATTCAATCTTTAGCCTCTCCACAAATATGCCAGATGCCCTAAACCTCAAATTCCAACAAGACAACCTATTGAAAGAAGAAAATCCAATGTATCTTGGAATTAAGCTAGACCCAAGACTCACTTCGAGCAGTCTATTCGCAAGGGGATGACAAGAACTGCCCTTATGGAGAAAATAGCGGGATCTAGCTGGGGAGCAGACTTGAGAACTCGAAGGTCGCTATACACTGGCTATGTCCTGCCCTCCATAGAATATGGTATTACCAGCTGGGGGACTACTGCTGCCTCGAATCTCCAAAAGCGTTCATCTGTGCAAAATCAGGGGGTAAGGATCATGACAGAAGCCATGAAATCCACACCGATTGAAAAAATGGAGTCTCTTGCAAAAATCCCTCCAAAAGAAGGCAGACGAGATCTGAAACTCCTTCATCTGAAAGCGAAAGCAAAATCTACTCCAAACATCCCTTCCAAAAAAGGATAGGAACAATAAACACGAGTAAAATCAAACGTCAAAGTCTTCTCCACATCAAATCAAAGCTAGTGACTGAAATCTACGGAAGACAGGTGACAACAAAACGTTCAAAGTGGCGGAGGACAACCCTCCCTGGTTTGAATCTCAGAAACCATAAATATTACTCACCATACCTGACATCACAAGCAAAAAGAACATGCCCGCTGACAAAATGAAATCATTAACTGTTATGCATATAAACACCAGGTACCCAAAAGATCTGTGGATCCGAATATATACCGACGGATCGGCCAGAGATGCAAATACTAATAGTGGGGCTGGTATCCACATGCAATTGCCCGGGGGCAACATTATTGAGAAGGCTGTTCCAACTGGCTTTATATCTACGAATTATCGGGCTGAACAGGAAGCCATCAGTGTAGCTTCGAGACTTCTTAAGTCACTAAAAAGACCCGAAAACTCAAAAATCGTTTTCCTGACGGATGCCAGGTCAGCCTTGCAATCCCTAAAGTCAAAGTGGGGCGCAGGCTTGAGGAAACCGGCCAAAGAACTGGAAAGCTTGATGGCCATGCACAAGGAAGTGACCCTGCAATGGATTCCTGGAAACTGCGGCCTAGCTGGAAACGAGAGGGCTGACCAACTGGCCAAGGAGGGGGCCTTGAGCCCGCAGTTCGATTGTTCTCTTAGTCTGGAGGAACTAAAACCATAAATAAATCTGCAATTAGCCAGCGTTGGATCAGGACTCATCCAAATCATGACCTTGGGGATGCCATCCATGAACTCACTCGACGAGAACAGGTCCTTATATTCCGACTTCATAACGGACACAATAGGCTCAGAGCCCACCTGTTTAAAAAGTTTCACATTGGCTCCAGTCCCTTCTGCGATTGTGGAGAGGGTGAACAAACTGCTGACCACATTCTACAAACTTGCAGGCTCTTTTCTAAAGTAAAGAGTCACATCTGGCGCACTCCGACTGAAATGCAAAGAAAGCTCTACGGAAGCCTGGAGGACCTCAGGAGGACCACCCAATTCTTTATTTTATTTCCCGACTTGGCCATCTAAGGGAAGAACGAAGAAGAAGAAGAAGATTGCAACGATGTTTGTGCAGCGGTGCAACAACGTATTAAAAAAAAATTCTTTTCTGTGGTTTTGATCGTCGTCCGCGATTAGCTCGTCCAGGTATTGTGTGGACTAAATGTGTGGGAATTGTAAAATAAAAGAGCACTACTCTCGAGTTTTTCGGAAGCCAAAGAATGACAGGAAAAATGCTGAATGTCACTGCCTCCAATCTTGCATCGGTTAACAACCAATTCTTACCACAGTTGAGCCGTAATGTCAATAAAGTACCATGCTGCTGTCTGGTGGACACAGGGATTTCTGGGAGCTTTATTAGCCTAGACTTTGTGACTTTATTAGCCTAGACTCTCTCTCGTGACTGTCGTCTAATCGCTACTAGACTAAGTCCCGTCGGTACTCAAATGCCAACTCAAAGTTTATTAAAGCTGAGGTAGCTCACCTACTTTCAGAAGGGGTCATCGAACCCAGCAATTAACCGTGGAGAACATAGATACTAATTGCGGTTGGAAATATGAAAAAAACGCCTTGTTATTGCTTATTCGCAGACCCCTTGAATAGGTTTACACTCCTCGATTCTTAGCCCCTTTCCAATGTTGACGAGCTTGTTCGAAAAGTAACTTGTTTCAAGTATTGCAGTACAACATACCTAAAATATGCTAAAAATCAAATACCGATACACGAAGAATAAGCTTTTTACTGCTATTGAAGCTAAGTGTAAGCTGTATACATTCACACTGATACCGTTTGGTGTAATCAATGGAGTAGCTCGCTTCCAGCGGACACAGGGATTTCTGAGAGCTTTATTAGCCTAGACTTTGTGACTTTATTAGCCTAGACTCTCTCTTCTGACTGTCGTCTAATCGCTACTAAGTCCCGTCGGTACTCAAATGCCAACTCAAAGTTTATTAAAGCTGAGGTAGCTCACCTACTTTCAGAATGAAGTAGTCATTCTGGTAAGGGAATGACTCGGTTGACGGGTCGCGTAAAGATGCATGAAGGCAAATCAGCCATGATGGGTTGTAAAGTAGTGGCTCGAAACTTGTGGCATAGCACATCGGTGAATGGTCGATTGCAATATTTGTCATAAGGACAAAATCCAAAATCTCTCTCGAATGAGAGCTTTGCATTTGAGATGGCCGGAGTGCATGGTTAGCGAGGTATGTTATATAATTTGTATAATATACTTAGGTATGTTAGACCTAGCAATTTAGCGAGGTCTGTTTTGATTCGCTGCAGTGAAGTGCTCTGTTCGAAGGTGTGCGATGATTCTTGGAAGAGTTCACCTGGGAGGCGGAGTGGCTGTATACTGCTTCGGCTAAGCTCATTCTTACGTCCTCGCGGAAAGTAGAGCGAGGTCCTAATACAGCAGCAGGGAGGGTTTTGGTCCAATGCTCTGCGTAAAGTGAGCCATTAATGCAGCCTTCAAAACTGCGATGCCACCGTTTTATACAGCCGTTTGCCTGAGGGTGGTAGGCCGTAGTCCTCTTGTCAATACCGAGCAGGGCAGTTAGGTGTCGGAAAATTTCAGCCTCAAATTGTCTCCCCTGTTCGGTTGTCAGTCGGATTGGTGTTCCATATCGAGCAATTCAATTGGAATAGAATGCTTCGGCAATCGTTTCTGCCGTCATCTCTGCGATAGAAACAGCTTCAGACCAAGGGTTGTCCGTTTTATCATTGTGAGGCAATATTGCTTACCATCGGACGGTGGAAGTCCTACTATGTCTATGTGGACATGATGAAACGTCTGGATGGTTGTAGGTTCTCAGTGGAGTTTGAATGTGCCTGATGACTTTGGATCGCTGGCACGGGATTCATGCCTTAGCCCAATCTCCTATGTCTTTGTTTAGAGATAGCCAAATATAATCCTGTGCTATAAGTTTCTTGCTGGAAGCGTATTCCGGGATGGCCATGCAGACCTTCCGCGAGGACGCAGGAATGAGCTTAGCCGAAGCAGTATACAGCCACTCCGCCTCCCAGGTGAACTCCCGCTTCTCATGTTTTCGTAAGAGAGGACGCAATTAGAAAGCCGTTAATCCCTCCTTACTGTGGACCACAACTCAAAGCGATAAGCATTTTACGATCCAGAAAGGTGACAGGAAGATTATGATATCGATGGACAGGTTGAAACCTGCGTACCTCTTCAACGAGGATAATAGTCAGGACTTCGTCCAGCAGCTGGCACGTGAACAAAATCAAATGGACGATCCGAGACCAGCGGTAATCCCTACCTCAAAAACAAAACCCTACCAAACACGGTACGGATGCATAACGAGAAGGGTTACCTTTAATTAATCCTATGTGGAGTGAATAGTACGCTGTCCTAAAATATTTTGTACATATATTTGTATTTTTTTATTTGATGTTGTTTAACGTCGCTTCGACTGCATAGGCCATTAGCGACGACTGATCTTCTTAAATAGATGACATTAATTTTCTGCTCTTGAGATATCTTAGGGTTTTTTCTATACCGTTGTTTGCTTCATAGGGATACGGCGTTATGATGTTGAGGTATCATCGTTCCTTCCAGTATTTGTGACATTCGAAGAGGTGTTCCACTGTATGAGGAACATTATCACAAGTTTTGCAAGTTAGCCGGTAAAGTCCATTAAGCAGGTACGGGAGCGATCACTTCCCAATTGTTATATGCACAGCAGGAACAGTAAACGAAATACCATCTGGTATAAAATGGAAGTTCGAGAAGGCTGACTGGGAAAAATATGAAAAAAGAATTAATGAAGAATTGGAAGCAGTACCAAATTACCGTAATTCAAATGAAAAAGCTGAGTTTTTAAGTAAGCTAGTTCTGAAGATAGCTAGGGAAACGGTTCCGATTGCTAAAAACAATCCGAAACGCCAGGGTGTTCCATGGTGGTCTGAACGTTGTAGCGATGCTATAAAAGCCAAGAAAAAATCACTAAATAAATTCAGAAAGACCAGGTCTACCCAAGATGCAATATAATTCAAAAGATTAAGATCTATTGCTAATAAAGTAATAAAAGATAGCAAAAAAAAGTCTTGGAGAGAGTCTATATCGTCAATAAACAACGAAACTCCGGTGAATGAAATATGGCATAAAATACGCCTCATAAGAGGAATAAGAAAGAAACAAACGATTCCTGGGTTAAAGGTTGAACAAGATATTATTACTGATCCTCAAACAATTGCTGAATCTTTAGCGAAACACTTTAAGGAAGTCTCTTCTTCGAATTTTATACACACCCGGAAAGATGCCTCACAATGGCGACAGGAGAAAATGTCCTAGAAAAATGAACTAGAAGAATACGATGAACAGTTCAAAATCGAAGAACTACGAGCAGCCTTAGAGAGGTGCAGTGGAAGATCAGCCCCTGGACTAGATGGTGTATCAGGTGAATTTCTAAAAAAACTACCGGAAAGAGGAAAATCATTCCTTTTACTATTATTCAACGAAATCTGGTGTAACGGAGAATTTCCTCCGAATTGAAAAAAATCAGTCATTGCTCCGATCCCGAAGAAGGAAAAGAGCTACCAACTAAAAGATTTCAGACCCATATCATTGATCTCCTCCATTTCCAAGACACTAGAAAAGATGGTAAACAAAAGGCTTATCCATGCACTAGAAAGTAAACAAGCTCTCTCTCCTCATCAGTTCGGTTTCAGGTCTCATCGCTCGACAAATGATTCTTTATTTTCCTTAAGCCTGGAAGTCGAAGAAGCCTTTTCACATAAAGAACATTTACAAGCGGTATTCTTAGATCTCGAAAAAGCCTATGACAGAATGGTGAGGGGGCGTGTTTTGGAGATATTAGAGTCATTGGGGATTGGAAAAAAGATGTTGACTTACCTGAAGCAGTTTCTGACTAAAAGAAAATTCTGTGTACTAGCAGGGAACACCTTCTCTTCCGAATATTGCATGGAAAATGGTACTCCACAAGGATCTCCGCTGAGTGCAACATTGTTCCTCGTGGCATTTAACGGAATCATATCAACTATCCAGAATCCAGTTAAGTGTATCTTATTTGCTATCGATATAGTCATCTTGTGTAGAGGCAAGTCCCTAGCGTACGTGCAGTGGAGACTACAGGATGCTATAAATCAAACAGCGAAATGGGCAAAGGAAGTGGGTTTTAAAATATCATCGACAAAAACGAAGTGTATGCATTTTTGTCGGAAACGGAACTGCCAACAGAACCCACAAATTACCCTAGATGGCTCAAATATGGATTATGTTGAGAAAAATGTATACTTAGGGATGACATTGGACAGACGTTTGACTTGGATCCCTCACATAAAACAATCAAGGGAAGAATGTACCCAAAGATTAGGGCTAATAAAGTGCATCTCGCATACAAGCTGGGGAGCTAATAGAGACACTCTCGTGAAAGTATATCACTGTGTAAAACGATGCAAAATAGATTATGGGGCTCGGATATATGGCACAGGAAACAAAATGGCTTTAAGGATGTTAGATACTCTCCACAATGCAGCCATCAGAATTTGTACTGGAGCATTTAGAACTTCTCCAGTTGAAAGTATTTATGCTGAGTCGGGAGAACCATCCTTGACTATGAGGCGAGAATACCTGCTGCTTAAATACGTGTCTAAACTGAAAACAATGGTTCAGCACCCATTAACATCAAAATTGTTTGGAGAGGAGTATGAAATGGCCGGACTTGTAAATGTTCAGAATAGCGCGTTAAAAAAAAAAAGATACTAACATCCTTACAACGGTTTAACATGGACCTAAATAGTATTAAACCCACCCCCAATCTGAAAGTTCCGTTATGGAAGAAAGAGAAAAATTTGATAGATTTATCGATGGCGAAATTTTCGAAGGAAAGCCCATTAGAAATACAAAAATATTTTTTAGCCTTACTAGAAAAATACAATAACTTTGAGGCTATATTCACAGACGCTTCCAAACTGCAGGACAGCGTGGGCTGTGCTGTGTACACTCCGAAAGAACAGCTTTTATTCAAGTTACCAGGAGAGAGCTCTACATTCACTGGAGAAGCAGTAGCTGTCATGAAGGCTCTTCATTGGATCAAAGAGTCCAGAAAGTCAAACTGGGTGGTTGTAACAGCTTCAAGGAGCGTACTGTCAGCTATCAACAACCTAGCCCCCACTAACTCAATAATAACGGATATTGTAAATACGCTGTGGGAACTTAGAAATAGTCAAAAAATCATAATACTGGTCTGGGAGTATATAATCATATAAATATAATCATAATCATAAGTCTGAGTCTGGGTTCCATCTCACTCCGGGATAACAGGGAACGAGAGAGCAGACCAAGCAGCAAGTTTGGCAAGAAAAGGAGAAAACCCCAACAGTATCACCCACGAGGATTGGATCCACCAGTTAAAAAAAAATTATGAAAAAAAATTGGGAAGAAAATTGGATGAGTAAACCATCGAAACTAGCGGAAATAAAACAAGACTGCAGCAAATGGGTCACAACCAATAGAAGACCGAGAAGAGAAGAAGTAGTATTGTGCAGAATGCGGATAGGGCACTGCGCATTCACACATACATACCTACTCAAAGGTCTTGAAGCACCCACCTGCCAAATGTGCAACAACACAACTCAGAGTACAAAACACTTGTTACTAGATTGTGTACAACACAATGATGCACGGAAAAAGGTAAAGCTGCCGAAAACTGTTAAAGAAATACTGGGAGATGAAGAGTCTTCGGCCCTTAAGTTATTCAAATTCTTAAAAGAAACAAATTACTATAATAAAATATAAACAGAAAAAATTAAAGCCAATGACCCTTACGGGTAGAGGCTAAAATGTAAATAAATAAATAAAATCTATTTTAAAAGAGAAATTCTTTTGTATTTTGTCATATTTTTTAAAATAATGGCTTGTAAAAACATAAAAACAATAAAATAAAGCCTAAAGATACCAGGTCCTATCTATTCAACTATAACAGAGCAGGGCTGTGATTGGTCAATTGTTTGCCCTTGAGGTATAAATAGGGCCGTTTTGCCCAACATTAGTTAGTCTTCATCTGGTCTTTGACTTTGTCGGTCTTAGACACTCCTCTCCCTTCCCGATAGCTCCTGGTGTCTCTGGGATGTGCCCTAAAATCACCGAGGTCCATGCTTGGGTTGAGACCTTGGGTTTTACCTTGGTGATTCACTCTTAGAAGTGAAGGGCTGCACGGCTCTGGCAAGATTATTTTTATTATAGACACTGTGGTGGAGACATCTGTAGAGAGATTAGGAGCTTATTGATTTTTAAGCCCCACAGAAGTTAACAAATATTACATTTCGTTCCATTTTCCCTTTACTCTGTTTTTGACCTGTTTTGCCCATTCGGAGGGAACTATGTATTTTAGATCAGGAGGGTCAGAGCACTCTGCTGCTTCTTTGGCCAATTGGTCTGCTTGCCCGTTTCCTTTAGTTCCGCTCTTCACTTGTTCGAAGTTAAGTTCCTGAATTTCTTTATGTATTTCGTTCTTGCTCCATAAATTTTGTAGTCCCTCACTTACAGAAAGAGATTCAGCCACAATTACTGATTTTGGAATACGTTTGTAATTAATATATTCAAACGCTTTTAGTATTGCAACTGACTCGCAAGTGAAAATGGAATTTGTGTTGTTTAACTTCCATTTATCTATATATTCTTCTGGTCACCATGCTATATCCCACACCGTTTTCATCCTTAGATCCGTCGGTGAAGATCAATTCATGGTCAGTATATAAGTTTTCTGTTATTTCATGGAATCTACATCATGTTCTGGGGAACAATATCTGTGGGCAAGGAGAGGTTGAAATCATTAAAGTAATTGTGATTCTGTCTATAAGTGTTTCCGATCTATGAGATTCAGTGTTATTAGTATTATCATTTTGTAGAATGTTATAGATGTTGTGGTCTGGCATACTGAAAATTTTCACCACGTAGCGGAGCACTAGCAGTTTCCTTCTGTGTTGCAGTGGTAATCTCCCGGTTTCGTTTAAGGCTGATATGGGACTTGTTCTAAACGCCCCGGTAGAAAGCCTCGGTGCCAAATTCTGAGCGGAGTTCAATTTGCTTAGAAGGCTGTTACATGCTGAGGAATACACAATGCAGCCATAGTCTTGTTTTGATCGTACTAGTGTTCTATATGTTGTAAGCATTATTTTTTCTATCGGCGGATTTTTCTATCTATGCGGGACTCCATTTTCGAGTTCAACCTCGTCGGAGTAGACTTCATTTACCCTTACCTGCATAAGCCTATTGTTTAGAAAATGTTTAATGAAATTGAGCATATTTCCCCTAACACCACTTTGGTGTAGGTTTTCAATGATTCTTGTTCGGTATACCATGTCGTACGCTTTCTGTAAATCAAGACTGACAACTATTAAACTCATGTTATCTGAGAATGCTGTTAGTATTTCGTTACTGATGTTAGTGAGGTGGTCAGCCGTTGAGTTAGTGAGTCTAAAACCTGCTTGGTTTTTTTAGAAGAAATTTGCATGCTCAATTCAGATAGTGTGTGTTTTTCAAATATCTGAGTGTTCAAAAAGTTTTCATTTTCAAGAGGATCCCTCGAGTATTCAGTTTTGGCAGTGTTACATAATTAGAGCTCGACGATTGAAGGGAAAATTTTTTGCTTGGTATATTACTTATTTCTTTGTTATCGTTTATTACTTCATTCTCGTTTATTTTTAAAGAAGTTATTTTATTGTGTTTGTAAATTCCTCGATTTTTTCCAATTTTCTCCCAAGTATCTTTAATTGAGGTCGATTCGTTAAGGTTGTTCCCAACTACTTCTTTTAGATTTTTTAAAAATTCTTCGGCAAAAGGCTCATTTCTTTTTGAAATAGATTAAGTTTTCATTAGTTTTATGTCTCCGAAATTTATAGAAAGACTTTTTTGCTGTTTTTACCGCCACCCTACACTCAACTATTCCACAAGGGAACAAGGGAGTTCTAGCATGTTGTTTTTGTTTTTCCTACAGTCTCTAATGCAATATTAGTAATGATTTCTGTGAATTCTTTTATTAGTATTTCTATGTTTGCCATTTCAAGATTAGGAGGTTTTGTTATTAAAATGTCTTTATATTGGGCATATTTCGCCTAGTCCGGGCATTTTAAATTCCACCTGCTGATTTTTAATGTTTTGTTGGTTTTATTAATGAATTCAAGTTTTAGAGGGAAATGGTCACTTCCGAATAGTGTATCAAGAGTATCCCATTTCAAGCAGGCTGCTACATATATCAGAGGTACAGAAAGATAAATCTGTGTGAGCGAATTTACCGCTAGCAGAACTGAAATGTGTGGGTTTATTGGAGTTTAAATGAACCACGTTTGGTTCATCTAAAATCTTTTCAAGTATTTTGCCTCGTTTGTCAAGTTTATTGGAGCCCCACTGCGGGCTATGGCTGTTCCAGTTCCCTAATACTAAGAACGGAGTTGGGAGTAGTGCGAAGAGTTCATAAATTTCATCGTAAGTAAATACATATTGATGTGGTAGGTAAACACTGCAGATACAGATTTCTTTAAGTCAGATGTCTAAGGCCACTATTCCTGCGACTACTTCAAATTGAGAATTTATGTGAATTTGAAGGGAGAAGAATTCATTTTTTACAAAACATTGCTACGCCGCCAGATGAGAAATCTGTTTTTAATAAATGAATGATAACCTGTAATTTTGCCTTTTTTCTTAGAGTTGAAATTCGTTTCTTGTAAGCATAAAACAAAGGGTTGGGTTTCTTTTAGTAGTAGTTCTAAATACGGTTTATGGGTGAAGAAACTGTTAATATTCCATTGTATTATCATGCTGTGAGAGATAAAATAGTTGGAAATTATTAGAAGCTTATGCTGTATGGTCTTGACTTTTAGTGCTGGAGTTGATTGTTGATTATTCTTGATAATCGATTTTTGGCTGAAGTGTTATCTACTGCTTTAAGAATTTTCTGCATTTCTTCCAAACATATCTCTGCGTTTTTGAAATATGAACATGCAAGATTTTTTATATTTCTGTGACCAGGCGCGGTTCCAGAAAAAAATTTCGGGGGGGGGGGATTGGTTGGAATGAAAAAAAATACAGCGTAAAAATAGCACACTTTATTTGCTTATGCTTATACATTAAGTTCATATACAAAATTCTGTATAAAAAATTCTAGTCAAAATTAAACTAAACATCCCTAGAAAACTCGTAAAAGTTAGATGCGTAATTAATTTTTTTAATTCATCCCATTAATTTTTTTTCGTCGAAATTTCGGGGGGGGATTGATCCCCAATATCCCCCCCTTGGGACCGCCACTGTCTGTGACCATATAAATTATTGATAAATTTGTGAGGTTGTCACTATGTGTTGCAGTTTCAATTTTATATTCTTTGACTGTTTTCTGAATGGCTTCTATTGCTAGCATTTTAGACTTTAAAGGAGTGTTCTGTTGAATGATTTAATTTAATTGAATTAAAGGAGGATGGTTCTGTTGAATGATTAATTATTAAATATTTTTTGTAAGTTTGTTTAAGATGGAAAAAGAGCATCTAATTGAATTCTTATTTGCCTCCCTAAGTATACCTGTGATGGAGAATGTCCAGTTTCTAAAGGGGTGGTGCGGTATCTGAAAACAATCTCTTGTAATTGTTCATGAAGCGCATTGTTGCTGGGAGTATTAGATTTTAATTTTTTTTTTAATTTGAACTTGCCACTCTGCAAGTCCATTTGTAGAGGGGTGACCAGGAGCTCTCAATTTTTGAATCATCCCACAACTCCGACAAAAATCCTCGAACAATGCACTAGTTAAAACCGTCGCATTGTCAGATTCAAGTATTCTCGGGAATCCATGGAAGCTGAAAATGTCCTTTAAAAGCTTGATCGTGGTTTGGGATGTCGGCGGGTCTTTCGAAAGGCACACTTCTGGCCATTTCGACTTGGCATTGATGAGCAGTATGATGTGGTAGTTATTGATGGGGCCTGCGTGCACACTTTCAAAATTTTCTTCAGGCTCTTCCCAATGATGTATAGGAGCTTTTGGAGGATTGTTACGAGCAATGACAAGGTTTTGGCAAGATCTGACCAAGCGCTCAATGTCTTTATCCATGTTCCTCCTATAACAGAATTTTCGAGCGAGCTGTTTCATCTTGACAATACCTGGGTGAGTACGATGTAATTCTTCACCCATAAACCGTATTTAGAACTACTACTAAAAGAAACCCAACCCTTTGTAATTCGTGTGGAACATGCTTCCGAAGTCGAAGGAGGATCACGACTCGGCTTCCTTTAAAGATGATGTCTTGAATTTGATAGTCTGGGTCATTGAGTTGACCTGACTGTAGGTGATCTTGATCTTTTTTAGATCTGGGTCCTCATTGGTAGCTGCTGCTAAAGATTCGAATGTAATAGCTGTGGTCGAGATATGCTTAATTACTTGGTCATTAAGATTAAGAAATTATAAAATGTAAGAAAAGTACATAATAACCCCGCCGTTGACTGTCCAAATAAAATCTTAATCTAGACCTACCTGACAGTTAAACAATAGTTTGTGCTGGGAAATTAATATTGTAACACTAAAGTGGGTTTAAATAATATTTATTATCAAAAATTTATAATTAACAACATCAGACAAACAATAATGATATAACAAGTATCAACTAGTAACACAAAAGTAACCATATGATTCGATCTTCAGAACAAGACTAAGACTCAAGTCCATCGCTTCTTTTATTTAGTCTGATTTAGAACATTCTAGAAGGTTCCTGAATAGCGTAGATTTTCGAACAATCATAAATGACACAAAAAGTATCAACTAGCGACACAAAATTAACCATATGATTCGATCTTCAGACCAAGACTAAGACTCAAGTCCTTCCCTCTTTATATTTAGTCTGAATTAGAACATTCTAGAAGGTTCCTGAATAGAGTAGATTTTCAAACAATCATAAACAACAAAAAGTATAAAGCTCTTTTCGATCATATGCTTTGTGTTTCACGTTACATTATTTATAGAATATGACATAGATACCTTTGATTAAGTGGTTAGTGTGCATAATTAAAATCATACTTAACAGCTGTTATATGTTATCTTAACACAAGTTAGAAATAGCAATGGATTGTTTATTGTAACTAAAGCCAGTGAATAAAAACAATTATCTGGGCTAAAAATAGCTATAAATATGTAGATGGACTAAAATTTCTAAAGACTTGAAAATACTCGAATGATCATAAAATATGAAGAACTAGGTACATTCCAATATGATATTAAAATGCAATCAATTCCAACACTAGTCTCTGATCAGAATTCACAAATAGGTGACAAGGCTCCAATTCGGTGTATCACCACTTATAAAGAGCCTTTAATTATTTCTGCAATTTACATTGACACATTCCTCTTAGTTTCATTAAATAATTATTTACATTTAACCAATAAAACTCCATCATATTATCCATGAGCATATACAATAATTTACTTTTAAAGGTTCATTATTTTTATTTTTATTTCTACATTTTTAGGTTTTTGAAACATGCTTTTTTACACATATTATAATATTAAACCCTGAGTATTATACAAAATATTAATATACAAAATATTTTAAATGATTGAAACATGAAAAAGAAATATTTATTAAGATATAGATTTATAAACAAAACATAATGATCATTAAAATATAACTTTATATTGATAACATAAAAATTGTTACAGTTCTAAAACTGAATTAGAATAGCATTAATATGTAAATCTAATAATGTAAGATATACATATAATACAAAATATAAGATATTTAAAAATTAATGAACTATGCTTCTAAGTGATACACTTTATTTAAAAAACATAATTAACTTTATTATATAAACAAATTATTATTGTTAATCTCTTATTCTTGAGACTTTTTAGTTTAATTTAACCTGAAGATTAAAAGGTGACCATTAATTAAGTCTCAACAAATATATTTATTTACAACATATTGATTTTATATTAGCATACATTTAAACCATTCGGCCATCCTCAGTGCTGCAAGGAGCATCAAAAGCACTTATCAGTTTTGAATAGATAACGCCCATATATTTAGATTAACAAACTCATAAAAACTTAGTCATTACAACATCCATTAAAATAAATAGTTACAATAATAAATTATTCAATAGGCTAAAACAACAACTAATTACACATGCAATATCAAATACAACAGATACATTAAAAATTACTTAAAATGCGTCTGACAATTATATTGTTCTATAAATTAAAAAATATATACAAAACACTTTAACTAATGGCTTATTTGTTTAAAAAATAAAATAAATTAATTTACTATACTATTATTAATTTACCCTAGTACATCCCTGAGTACAGATACCCAATGTCCTAAGTTCTAACCTGAAAACCAGCCAAAAGATACTGGATAAAATAAAACAAACATTTACATTGATATATTTCCTCCACATTAATTAAGGGAGGGGGGAATGCACATACAAACTACCCTTATGTAAGAAAAAGAGTATTTTTATTCATTATGTATTAATTTTATTGTAATATTTCCCTATAGTATTGGTTTAGGAACCTACAATCAGTTTTAGAATTTACAGAATTTTTTAAGATTTCGGAAATAGGTATTGCTTCTAACAGTTTTCTTCTAATCCTATTTGTTTCATTATTTAATATTTGCACTGCTCAAAATAAAATTCATGTTTTAAGTCTCCAAAGTGTTTCATCACTGTCATTACTTTTTTGTGAATTTTTGCTATCATTTTTATGTAGATAAATTCTGTCTTTTAAATATTGTTCAGTTTCCCCCAATGTATGTGGATCGACATCTTAGGCAGTCTATTTTATATACTAAGTTGGACTGTCTATAAATTTGTTGGCAGTTAACTTATTTAATTCATTATTACATATATGATCCAATGTCATAGAAATCTACTCTCAAACAACAATAATCCTAATGTCATTAAACTTATTGATTTAAAACATTCTTCAGCAAGAACCTATGCTAACACCTATACTTTATTTAGCACAAAGCTTTACTATATGACAAGTTTGTATTGATATTAATGTAATCCTCATATTTATCTTTTATATTTATTTATTTATTTACAACAACAAACTGGGCTCTTCAACCACTTGGGTCATTTTAGCCCCCATAATACAGTTGTAAAAGTAGGAAGAGAAATATCGGAGTAGAAAATAAAATAAACAATAGTAACGTAAAAATTATGGGTTACAGAAAACAATGAAGAAGGTAGTGTCGCTATTAAGAATTTAGATATTGCTTAGAAAGGGAGACTACTGTAAAGGATACTATTATAAATGAATTAAAGTGAAAAAAAGAAAGGAGAATGAAAAATAATAAGTAAATAGATTAAAGTTTGTCAAAAAGATTAATTTTCCGTAGAAAGACGAACAACTTTTCGACCATCTTCGAGGTGTTATTGAGTATCTCGCCTAAGTCCGTTCCAAGTCCCACTTCTCTCCGTTCTACTTCGTAGGCATAACACTCTGTGAGGATATGCGACACCGTCAGAGGCACACCGCAGGTGATGCATTGAGGCGGGGACTTCCTTGCCATGAGGTACTCGTGGGTGATCCTTGTGTGCCCTATCCGTAGGCGGCTGAGAAGTACTTCCTCTCTTCGGTTTAGCTGCAGTTCTCTTCGATCTGGGACTACGCTGGGTTCTACCACTCTTAATTTGTTGTCCCTCAGTCTGAACCAATCGCCTTGCCATTTCTCTCGCGCCTTTTGCTTTACTAAGGCAATTACTTCTGTGGCGAGTGCATGTGTTACTGGCTCTCCTTCTTTAATCCCTTTTTTTGCCATAGTATCAGCAAGCTCATTTCCTCTGATACCATAGTGACCTGGTAACCACAAAAATTTTACCTTATACCCAACCATTTCCAATGATTTTAAGTGTATTAGGGTATCGGTTACGAGTGTGTTCTTCGAAAAAGGATTTTTAATTGTTTTAAGAGCAGATTCTGAATCGGAACATATGTATACTTTTTTGTTTACCGTATTTAATTTGTTCATTGCACGATTGATTGCTAACAGTTCCGCGTGGTATGATGAGCAAATTGGTGGTAACGAATAAGTGAATATTTCCTTTGAGACAGTGGCCGCGCCTACTCCATCCTTTGTTTTGGAGCCATCGGTATAAACATAATCCCAGTCGGGTTGGTTTTGTTGAAATTCAGCGAACTCCAACATTCCCAGCTTTGATCCAAGGCCCTTATCATGTTTTATCTTATGGGTCTTTGGAATAGGTAACAACCAGGGAGCTATCTGCGATTTGCGACATTCCAAAATTGAGGGGAAGGGTCCGAGATCGAGATTTTTTATGTGTATTGAGCATCTTTCTGGTAGTGACAGTTTTACTTTTGTATAACTGTATATATATTTATGCTTACGGGGTTTATTATGGATACACGGAAAATTTCTTTTAAAGGGTGATCCGGCCGCGATATTACCTTAATGTAGTACGACAAGTCTAAAATCTTCCTTCGTATCTCTAATGGCATTACACCAGCCTCTACTTGAAGACTCGCTATGGGGCTTGAGCGAAATGCTCCTACAGCATACGGAGAGCTGTATTTTGGACCGTATCTAGCATCTCCAAAGTTTTGTTTTTCGCGGAACCGTATGCTACACATGCATAATCTAGTTTACTCAGAATAAGTGTTTTATACAGACGAGTTATGCTGATTCTGTCTGCACCCCAATTGTAATTGCTTACAGTTTTTAGAATATTTAAAGACCGTAAACAATTTGACTTTAGACCTTTGACATAATGTGTCCATGTTAAAGAGCGATCCAAGGTGACACCCAGATATTTGATATTTGTTGAGTACAGTATATCTTCCCCGTTAATTTTGATGTTTTTGATAGCGAAATTTCGGTTTTTCGTAAATACAATTGTCTGCGTCTTGCTTACGGATATTTCGAAGCCCCTTGTATTGAGCCACGAAGTGATATTTAACAAGGTTTCTTGTAAGATATCATGAATAAGGGTAGTATGTTTCCCCTTGACATAAATCACAACATCATCAGCGTACATCAATATTTTTACAGGCGATCTTATCTCTGTTGCAACCCCATTTATTGCAAGGTTAAATAAAATCGGACTCAACACACTGCCTTGTGGGACACCACTACGTTGATCGAATTCTCTTGACAGAGCATTACCTGATCTTACATAAAACTTTCTATCGCTTAAAAAGTTGGATATAAATCGATACATTTCACCGGTTATTCCGAATTCAATCAGTGATTTTAGTATATATTTTTTATTTACCGAATTGAAAGCATTTTTAAGATCTAAAAACGCAGCTAAGAGGAATTCCTTCGATCGAAATGCACCTATTACATCATTTTCTAACTTTATTATGTTATCTAATGCACCTCTACCGCAACGAAAACCACTTTGCCATAAATTAAGAATATTATGATTTTCTAAATACCATTTTAAACGATTCGCTACCATTCTTTCTAGCAGCTTACAAAGGCAACTAGTCAGTGCAATAGGTCGATAGCTTGACGTAAATTCTTTCGGTTTGTCTTTCTTAAGGATGGGGATTATTTCCGAGGTGCGCCAATCGTTGGGAAAGAAATTAGACCTGTATACATTATTTAGGAATTTACTGAGAGTTACTTTGCTGTGGTAAGATAAGTTTTTCAGCATACTGTAAGTAATACTGTCTGGTCCAGGTGAACGCTCTTTACATGATTGAAGTGCTATATTAAATTCTAAGAAAGAAAACGGGGTGTTCAATGTATTGTTCTCAGCAGGCATTGTGCATATTTGTTCTGGTCCCCAGGAGGTTCGAAAGCTATCTGTTTGATCCGAAAAGGTCAAATAAAAGTACTCTGCCATGGTATTAGCTAAAGCCGTTGGGTCTGTGATTATTCCATCGACTGTCTTAAGCATATTTAAGTGGGCATGTTGTTTTGTCCCCATTATTTTTCTAACTGTGTCCCATAGCGATCGATGTATTGTTATTTATTCGCGATATGAACTCCTGCCAGCACAACTTTTTGCTTTGCTTTATCACAAAGCGCGAATGCTTCCTAGCTGCGATATATTTTTCAAAGTTATCTGATGTAGGCTTATTTTTAAACTTTCGAAGTGTCTTTTTTCTATTTTTGATGACGACAGAACAGTCATTGGTCCACCAAGGAACTGAGATTCGTTTCCTACTCGATCTGCGTTTAGGTATCGAACTCTCTGCAGCGGTGTGAATTGTTTGTTTTATCATCTCGTATTGATTATTTATACTGTTTTCGTCGAGTTGAAGTCCGGATAGATTTGCTAATAATCGGTACTGATCCCAATCAGCATATTTAATAAGCCATCGATTAGAGGTTGTTATTGTTTGAACCCTGCCGTGGAACTCTATTAAAATAGGGTAATGGTCGCTACCATAAGTGTCATCAATGGTACGCCATTCAAATTTCGGGGATATATTAGGAGTTGTTAATGATAAATCGATGTTGGACAAGTTACCCGATCTTGGACAAATGTAAGTGTAGGTGGAGTCATTTAAGATGGATAAATTATTGGAATCTATAAAGTCTTCCATCAATTTCCCTCCACTATCCGATTGTGAAGACCCCCAGAGAGGGCTGTGGCAGTTGAAGTCACCAAGCAGTAAAATTGGTGCTGGAAGCTCTTTATAAAGTTCGTTTAGTGCCGTAATCGGAAAACTGTTTGTGGGTGGTATATAAAGACAGCAAATGGTTAGAGGGGAAGGAGACAGCGTCCTAACAGCGACGACTTGCAGAGATGATTTTATAGAAACGTTGAGGCAAGGGACTTCAGGACTGACCAAAATACTTACTCCACCACAGGCTCTCTGCCCACCTGTGTAGTCTTTACGAAATATTAAAAAATCTCGAAATTTCGCTTCAGAGTTAGGTGATAAGTGAGTTTCCTGTAGACAAATAATGTTAGCTTTGCTATCCCGCAACAATATCTCTAATTCACTTTTATGATACTGGAATCCCCTAATGTTCCATTGAAGTATGTTCATATTGTCAAAAGATATTTCTAAAAACAGTAGTGCGTGTTATGTTACAGGGTAGAATTAAAAAAGGTTACGAGAGATGGATGATTTTCGAAGATGAATCATTCGAATCGAGTTGTGATCGAGAGATGAAAGAATATCGAGTTGCAGATTATTATCTATAGAGAATTCAAGAAAAATGAAAGGTTATAATTTATAGGATTTGTAGATAAATTTTTATTTTATTTATTTCTTTAAATAGATTTTTTTTTTTTTTTTTTTTTTTTTTTTTTTAGGTTAATTTTTCTTTGGGTTAGTTCTTCCTTTTTTCCGTTGTTGTGGAGGCAAGGGATTGTTTTCGGGTTTAGAGTTTACTTTAGAAGTAGGGTTAATTTTTGATTTAATCGATGAGAATTCTTTATTATTATCATTATTCGGTTTAATCGGAGAGGGTTCTTTATTATTATTAGCAATATTTGGACTAAGTCTGGCATGAGTATACTCAGCTTGTTTAAGGGTTTCAGGGGATATTTTTTGTAACTCATTTGGGTTTGTCTCAAAATCATTCCTACTTGCGTTCAATAGAATGGTATCATTTAGTGTGAGGTTTCTATTACATGTGCTTTCAAGTTCGTATGTTGTTAGGTTACTAATTTTTATGTCATTTAAATTGCTAGGAACCGGGAGGTTATTTCCATTGTTAGTTTGATAGCCGATTCCAGTCTCTAATTCATGAACTTTCAGTACCAATGATTCAACTAATGATACGAGTTTTTCCATTTGTTTGTTTAAATCCGTATTCGTGGGCGCGCAAGATGCTATTTTAGAATAACTTCCCGTAGAGGGAACCGTTGGTGTTCGGTTTTCTACAACTTTTTTAGCTAAAGGGTAAGGAATTCTGTCGGTTATTCTCAATTTTTGTATTTCTTTTTCTTTAAGAAATATGGGACATACTCGTGACCATGCTGGATGTGAATCCGAACAATTGATACATTTTATTGGGCTGTTGCAATTACCATCGTGTTTATTGAAACTACAATTACCACAAATACTACGCTGACATTTAGAGGATGTGTGATTAAACCCAAAACAATTAAAACATTGGAGAGGGTTGGGTATATACGGCCTTACTTTTATATTTATAAAGTCTAATTTGAGATTACCTGGTAACTCGGGCTTCTCAAAGGTTAGGATGAGCAATGAGGTGGGGATCTTGATTTCTCCTGACCGTCGGTAAATTCGCCTTACTTCCACCACACCCTCCTGCCGCAGTTCTTCCTTCAGTTCTGCTTCAGAGCAACAATTTAACTCTGGGCAATATATTACACCTTTGGAATAATTTAATACAGGATGAAGGCTAAAGTTGACTTTTGAATTTTCATATTGCTTAACGTTTCTTAAGTTTGTAAAATCCTTCTCATTATTCACATCTAACAACAGTTTACCATTTCTTAAAATTTTTATATTTGTATTTGGAGCATAACTTTTAAAGAACCTACATACCTTGAATGGGCTAGAGGTTAAAAATGTCTTACCCTCTTCTTCATAAGATACCTCAATATATTTCCTGATCCAGGGAATTCCAGTCCGTTTAGAGTATGTAACGAAGATGTCAGGAGGTCCTGGTTCCTCATTTCCATCCATCTTAGCCGGAACCTTTCTCCACTTCCTCGAAAACTTCAGACAATATGAATTTTACGTTTATAAAGTTTACGTACTGCCGGGGAGACGAGCTCTTCAGAAAGTATCAGAAACAGCTACAGTAATTCCAGGCAACGAATATCAGGGGAAAAAGCCAAATTTATAATTAGGAATTTTTTTCACCACCTTTATAAAATGTGGGTAAAACAGCTGTCCATTTATCTTTTATAATATTCTTGTTTAGAATATTTATCTTTTATAATATTCTTGTTTTAGATATTTCGTTTAGTTAATAATAAGTTTGTCAGTTTAAGTTTGTATTGGCACCATTTAGGCATCAGTGTAAGCTGTTGTAGTTATCCCCCTGCAAACTTGTCTCACTTCTCTCAATAAATCACTGTTGTTGTCTAGTGATTTCTTCTTCTTTCTTCCCTGCTTTTAACCCAATTTAATAGGTTATGGGTCCAGGGTCACGTTAAAGAATAAGTTTTTGCTTGAGAGAAGTTTTGTTGAGACTTTTGGAAGTATTGTTGGTGGTCGAGTCCCCGCGTTCCGGTCCGTGTGTCGCGTGGTCCGGTTTTCGTTGTGTTCGGTCGGTTCTAGTGAGTTTTTGTCGCTTCAAGTGTTATTATCGCGAGTCCGATGACGAATACTAACGTGATGAACAATATCCCGTACGGAATCAAACCTTTTGATGGAGGAAACGGAACCTACGGCAACTGGTCGTTTCGTATCAAGCTTCTGTTGGAGCAAGCCAATGTTCTCCACGTTTTGACAGAAACTCCTCCCACAGATGAAGCAGCCCTCAAAGTGTTTAAACAATCGGATGTGAAGGCTAGAACTATTATTGTGAGTGGATTAGCAGATAATATTATCCCTCTGATCAAGAACAAGGTTACGGCAAAGGAATCTATAATTTCTCTTTCATCGACATACGACAAATCAGGAATGAAAACAATTTCCAGCATTCAAAAATCTAGGAGGAAGATGGAATATAAATTTGAAAGGCCTCTTCAAGAATTTCTGCAAGATTTTGAGACCTCGGCAAATGAGTTGCGGATTGCAGGCGGAAAAATCGATAACGAAAATATGATATATCAACTGTTGGGATCGATGCCTCCCGATTTCGATTCAGTGGTATCAGCCCTCGATATTTTGTTTTCAAAATACAAGAGTTCTGTTACTTTTGATTATGTGAAAAATATGCTGTTAACTGAAATCTGGAATCTGAAAGACTTTCAAAAAGAGAAGAAGTGCAGAATCACGCGTTTGCATCAAAGAATAAGTTTTTTAAGAAGACATCCCGGAAAAGTCTACCTGACCAAGTTCCACAATTCAAAGGAAAGTGCTTTTATTGCAAACGTCAGGGACATATTAAGACTAATTGTCCGAAGTTGAAAAGGAAGGAGACAGCAGCAGCAGGCTGTTCAACGGAAAATAAATTATTTACATTTGTGGCAGATGATGAACCAGTGAGCAAACCTTCCCCTGAGGTAAATAACCTTTCATATCAACAGTGTCTATCAACAAGTGATAACGAACTTCTGTTTGTCATTGACAGCGGTGCTAGTGCTCATCTTATAAAGTCAAAATACTCTTCATTTTTAAGTGACAAATGTACTATTAATTCAAAAATATGTGTTGCTAAAGCTGGAGAATCTGTAAAAGCAATAGCTAAAGGTAATCTGTTTTGTTTATTTGAGAATGGTGACGAGATTAAGCTATCAGATGTTCTTGTCAGATGTCCGGAGATTGGAAGAAAATGGTTGTAGAGTGACATTTGAAAATTCAAAAGTTTTTTTTTTTTTTTTTTTTTTGTCGGCACCCCTACCTGGCCATGTGTGGCATACGGGGGGTTACTCTACAGGTGTAACCAACCTATCCTAACCATGGTGGGTAGGTTGAGATTTATTCCGTGGGGCCTCCACGAAATAAAAGTCAACCATCCCAGGGCGGATTCGAACCGCCATCGTTCGGCTCGAGCGTGTTAAAGCGGGCCGCGCTCGAACACGCTCGGCTATCCCCGGCCCGAAAGTTATTAGAAGTTGAAAATTCAGTTGAATTAAGTTGAAAATTCAAAAGTTATAACTTTTCGTGGACGAAGTTTAGTTGGTCAAGTTTTTGGAAAATTATGTATATTTTAAAAGTGAAATTAATAGAAGAGCATGCCAATAATGTGACAACTAAGAATTTTGACATATTATCTCATAGACGGATGGGGCATTCATCGAAGTATCCTGTTAGTAATGTTTGTGAAGTTTGCCTGAAAGGAAAGCAAAAAAAAGATTTAGCAAGTACTAAATTACCCTACCACACAGTACCGTCTGAAAGAAGAGCTAAAAGACGTTTGCAAATTATTTCTTCAGATGTTTGTAGTGTGTCTCCTGTGACCTACGATAACTATAAATACTTTGTGACTTTTATCGATCATTTCAGTAATTTCTGTGCAACCTTCCTTTTACGCAGAAAGAGCGAAGTTTTAGAAAAATTCAAGACATATGTGGCCATGGTAGAGGCAAAGTTTAATTTAAAAATAGAGAATCTTCGCTGTGACGGTGGTGGTGAGTATACCTCCAAAGAATTTAAGAATTTTTGTGGAGCTAAAGGTATTCACATTAGTTACACGATGCCACGTAACCCTTCTCAAAATGGCAAGGCCGAACGAATGAATAGGACACTGTTGGAAAGGGCACGCTGCATGATTTTTGACAGCAGTCTCGGGAAGGAGATGTGGGGCGAAGCCCTGAAGGCGTCTACGTATATTACTAACAGGCTTCCAAAGTCAGCCCTATCAACCTCTACAAAAACACCAGCCGAACTGTGGTACGGTTCCAAGCCCGATTTATCAAAAATAAGAGTGTTTGGGTGTACGGCCTACTCTTTTGTTCCGAAGGAGGACAGGACGGAGAAAATGGATAAAAGATCAGAATTAAAATTCTTAATTGGGTATCGTGATAACGGATACAGGTTGTGGAATCCAGTCACCAGGAAAGTCGAATATAATAGAAATGTTGTGTTTGATGAAAATCGAAGGGGACTAGAGGCATTTAAGACCAAAGATGTGAAGCACGATTTGGGCAATCTTTAATCAGGATCTGTGGACGAAGAGACTGGACCTACTGGCAATTCCGAACCTAATGCCAATTCCGACTCTGAGGATGACTTTTTCGGCTTTGAAAGTGAAGAAGACGACGCTGATCAGGACGAGAGACCTAGAAGGCAAAGACGACGGCCAGAATATCTCATGGAGTATGAAACCAACTTCTTGGCAGATGTCCTGGCATTAGGAACATCAGAGGTCTGTCCTCAGAACTTCAAAAAGGCTATGAAGAATGCCGGATGGCGAGAAGCCATTAGAGCCGAATTGAAGACTCTTGAAAACAACGCAACCTGGGAAGAAGTCACCAGACCTAAAGATACAACTATAATTGACTGCAAGTGGGTGTTTACGACCAAAACCACGGACGGACAACTAAAGAAGAAAGCCAGGCTAGTGGCCCGCGGTTACCAACAACCCAACCTAGACGAGGAGGATCTATTTGCACCAGTAGCACGTTTCAGCACTCTGAGAGTACTTCTTTCTACAGCTGCCGAACGCGACTTGTTCATCAGTCAGCTGGATGTTCGCAGGGCTTTTTTAAAAAGTGAATTAAAAGTGCCAGTGTATATTGAGCCCCCTGAAGGCTATAAAAGTGCAAAAAGTGATAGTGTTCTTAAGTTAAAAAAGGCATTATATGGTTTAAAACAAAGCCCTAAGGCTTGGAACGATCATTTAAATCAAATTTTTGTGAAATTAGGTTTTGTAAGATCTAAAGTTGATCCTTGCTTATATTTTAAAAATTTTACATATATTTTAGTCTGGGTAGACGATTTTTTAATGTTTTCCGATTCTAAAACGGATCTTGAATCTATTAAATCAAATTTTATTTCTGTACTTGATTGTAAGGATTTGGGTTCAGATAATGCTTTCAAATTTTTGGGACTTGATATTCAACGGGGAAAGGGAAGAATTATTATTAATCAAAGGGACCTTATAAATAAAATTGTTAATAAATTCAATATGAGTGATTCAAGGAATAAGAAAATTCCTATTGAGCCTAAGTTAAACCTTGTAAAAGGTGATCCTAATAATTGTCCCTATAATATACCTTATAAAGAGCTTTTAGGTAGTCTTATGTAATGGAATAATTAATGTTTTATAGTGGAGTAATTTAATTATGATCAAGTTGGCAGCTGTGAGGTGGCACTATGTTTGTAAGGTTTTTGAGAAATAACAGTGTTGGTTGTAACCTACTCATGGCTGGTCGCCCTCGTGTTCTTTTGTTTCACCCAATGCCCTTTTCTATTAGTATTTACAGATTATTCAAAAGGTTATGGGCCCAGTAAGCATCAAAAGTGTCGCGATTCGTCGAAACAAGTAAAAGTTCCGCGATCGGGTATCGGTCATGTCGGCGTCGGTTACAGTGGCATCGGGGACGGCGTTTCCTCAGTTGTCGCCGAATAATTTTTCGACCTGGCGTTTTCGCGTAGAATGTTTATTGGGAGAGAAGGGCGTGAAGTGCGCACTCGATGAAGACTTTGTTGAAAAGACAAAGAAAAGCAATGATACCAAAGAAAAGGCCGCGCTAATGGATAAAGACGCCAAAGCAATGTCAATAATTGTGCAATGTGTAAGTGACAAACACATAGAATATATTAGGGATTCGACTTCAGCATTTCACATGATGAAACGACTCAAAGGAGTATTTGAAAGAAGAAGTACGATGACTAAGCTGTTTATTAGACGAAAGTTGATATCACTTAAATGTGAAGATGGCGTCGATCTTCAAGATCATTTTATGCGTTTTGACACCCTGATTCGAGATCTGGAGGACACCGGTACAAAAATTGAATCAGATGATAAAATTTGTCATCTTTTATTGACTTTGCCACCGATATACGAAAGTGTAATAGTTGCTATGGAGACAACGACCAATGATTTGACACTTGACTTTGTTAAAGGGAAACTTTTGGACTATGAATTAAAATTGAAGGGTACTGTGCGGGATACCAGTGTTAGCAATACTAATGAGTGCACATTTAATGCCAAGACAAAAGGAAAATTTAAGTGCTATGGTTGTGGCAACGAGGGTCACTACATAGCAAATTGCCCGAAGAAGAAATTTGCCTCTCAAGATAGGATTCAAGGGAAATTTAGAAAATATCAGCAGCGGAACCAGAGTGCACATTTTTCTAAAAATGAGGTAAATAGTGATAAATCTAAAGATGTTACGTTTGTGACATATACGGCAGACGTTTTAACCCCTAAAGATGGGAATATTAATTTTATTATTGACTCAGGTTGTACTGCTCATTTAATATCTTCTGAGTATATGAATTTAATGTTTGACATACAGAATATCCCTCCTTTATTAATTAAAGTCGCCAATGGGGAAAATATAATTGCAAAAAATGCGGGAAAATTAAGAGTGAATTGGAATCATAATCGATCATTGAGATTTACAATAAATTGTCTCATTGTCGAGGGTATAACCTGCAACCTCTTATCAGTACCTTCCCTACTTAAAGCTGGGTTGACTGTTTTGTTTGAGGATAAATGTGCGACTGTTATGCAAGGCCATGAAAAATTATTTCAGTGCAATTTATCCAGAAGTTTATTCATGATTGAGTTTATGACTATCAAAAATGAGACCGTAAGTAGTTATTCTTGTCAAAACAACCAAAATATATGGCATTTAAGAATGGGTCATGTCAACCGTCACGCTCTGAAATTACTTGGATTACCCTATTCGAAAGACAAATGTGATAGTTGCATGAAGGGCAAATTCACCAGACTACCATTTAAGCAAGTTACTCATAGGCAATCAAATAGAGTTGGGGAGTTGTTGTACAGTGATGTATGGGGTCCAATTAGCCCCCTGACTAAGGATGGTGAACGATATTTCCTTAGTGTTACCGATGACTTTTCTCGCTTTCATGTCATTTTCCTTATGAAGAACAAATCGGAGGTCTCTACACATTTAATGACTTACATAAATGAGCTAAATTCAGCGGGAAAAACAGTTTCTAAATTACGGACGGACAACGGTGGAGAATTTCAATCTACGGAATTTCAAACTTTTTGTCGACAGATGGGAATTAGACAGGAGTTTAGTTGTGCATATTCACCTCAGCAGATGGGAGTGTCTGAGAGACTTAACAGAACTCTTTTAGATAAAGTCCGTACCATGTTAATCGACACCAATCTTCCGAAACACTTGTGGGGCGAGGCTGTGCGAACAGCTTGCTACCAATTAAATAGAAGCCCATGTAGATCAATTGAAGGGAAAGTTCCGGCAAAAATTTTTTATGGGAATCTGGATATGAGTAAACTTAGAGTATTTGGATGTAAGGCGTGGGCCTACAATCTGCCTAAAGGATCGAAGCTTGAGCCGAGAGCTACCGAAATGAGATTAGTAGGTTATTGTGGGTCAGGATACAGACTGTGGGATCCTGTAACCGATAATATAATAAAATCCCGCGATGTTAGGACAGATGAAATGGATTTTGTTTATAAAAATATCTCGGAAAAGACTGCTTCCTCCACAGAGAATCCTAGAAAAATTGTAGAGTCTACCGATGAGTTTATTGAAGCTTCGGAAGAGAAGAACAAGGCATCGGAAGGAGAGAATGAAGAAGATGACACCAATGATCCCAACTCTGAAACAGATGATGAAACAAGTGTCGAAAAAGGTAAAAGAAAAACCAAATTACCTTCTCGTTTTGCGGATTATGAATTATACTTTTGTCTCTTAAGTGTTCAGGATGATCCTAAGAATTACAAAGAAGCAATTAAATCTAAGGAATGGAAGAGGGCAATAGAAGATGAAATCAATGCTCAAGAAAAATTTAAAAGTTGGTCACCGGCTAACTTGCCAGAGGGGGAAAAAGTAATTGACACCAAGTGGATATTTCATACTAAACAGAATGGGTCTAAAAAGGCTCGTCTTGTCGCTCGAGGTTTTATGGAGGAGGGGAATCATGATGTTTATTCACCAGTAGCAAAGATGTCATCTATTCGTTGTTTCATTGTTCATGCACTGATCAATGATATGGAGTTGCGTCAGCTTGATATTCCTACGGCATTCCTGAATGGAAAACTCGACAAGCCCGTTTATATAACAAAGCCGGAAGGAGTAAGTAGCCCTACTTCTGTACTAAAATTGAACCGTGCTCTGTATGGTCTAAAAACTGCCGCAAAATGTTGGAACAGCCGTTTTTGCACGTTTATTGAAAAGTTAGGCCTGAAACGATCTGGGAAAGATGCATGTTTATTCGTCAAAAAGGACCTGATGTTGATTATATTTGTTGATGACATTTTAGTTGCAGGAACTCCTACTGAGACAAGTAACATTATCACTGCATTGAAGAATGAGTTCTCAGCTAAGGATTTAGGACCATTGAAAACATTTCTAGGAATGGAGTTCTCAAGAAAGGAAAACAGTATTACAATTTCTCAAAAGAGGTATGTGGAGCAACTTCTTAAAAAATTCAATATGGATTTGTGTAAGGGTGCTGACACCCCTATGACCCAAGAGGCTCACTTGGAAACACTTCCTTTGATATCAGTTCCCTACAGGGAATTAATTGGGGGTCTCATGTACCTTAGTATATCAACTAGACCGGACATAACATTTGCCACTTCTTACCTCAGTAGATTTCTCGATCAACCCACTCAGCAGTTATGGATAAAAGCCAAGAGGGTACTTAGGTATCTAAGTTGTACTAATGAATTGGGGTTAGTATTTAAGAAGAACTCACAACAAACCGGAATTATGGCCTACACCGATGCAGACTGGGCAGGAGATCACAAGGACCGAAAGAGTACAAGTGGAACAGCCTTATATTATAATGGAAATTTAGTCTCCTGGCAATCTACAAAACAACCTACCGTCGCTCTATCCACTGCAGAAGCGGAATATATAGCTGCCAGTCAAACCGCCACCGAGGTGATGTACATCAGCGGAATCTTGAGTGATTTGTGTAGTGTGAGTTGTGAAAGTCAAAAAAGTGTTGTGCCAGTGATCTATTGCGATAATCAGAGTGCCTTGCACATGATTTCTCATTATGAAAATACCCGTAGGGCAAAACATATAGACATTAAAGTAAATTTCATTAAAGATATTGTAAATAAAAATATTGTTAATGTAAAGTATGTCGAATCTAGTAAGAATATTGCTGATTTATTTACGAAGGCTTTACCTTCAGAAAAATTTAAATTCTTCAGAAATTTACTTGGTATCGAACACATCCAATAGTTTGTTTGTCTTTTATTTTGTATTACTTTGTTTATTTGAATTATTGATTTATATTCTTGTGACAATTTAAAGTTGAGGAACTTGAAATTGAGAGGGGGTAATGGAATAATTAATGTTTTATAGTGGAGTAATTTAATTATGATCAAGTTGGCAGCTGTGAGGTGGCACTATGTTTGTAAGGTTTTTGAGAAATAACAGTGTTGGTTGTAACCTACTCATGGCTGGTCACCCTCGTGTTCTTTTGTTTCACCCAATGCCCTTTTCTATTAGTATTTACAGATTATTCAAAATTATGTACCTAATGATTGCATCTCGTCCAGAATTATGCTATTCCGTATCATATTTTGGCAGATTTCAAAATTGTTTTGATCATACCCATTTTAAGCACCTTAAACATATTATTAAATATCTTAAATATACTGTTAATGTAGGCTTAAGTTTTGGATCCTCTGGCAATAAAAATTTTGATATTAATTCTTTTGTCGATGCGGACTATGGTTTTGACATAAATGATAGAAAGAGTGTTTCAGGACATGTTATTAAGTTAAATGATAATGTAATAAGTTGGTGTTCTAGAAAAACAAAATTTTGTTTCACTCAGCAGCTGTGAAGCTGAATATTATGCGCTGGGTGACTCTCTTCGAGAGACATTGTTTTTGAGGAAATTATTGTTTGAAATATTTAATGTTAAATGTATTATTAATGTGTTTGAAGACAATCAATCCACCATTAAAGAGTGTCAAACCCTTGAAACTAAAAGGTCGAAGCATTTTGATATCAAATATAATTTTGTCAAAGACCTTGTTACTAAAGGTATTATTAAATTAAATTATATTGAAACAAATGAACAGATAGCTGATGTCATGACCAAATCTTTGGAATTATGCAGATTTGAATACTTTTTTGGAAAATTAAACTTATTATCAATCAATCAATTACATTAATATCAATACGGTATTGATATTAATGTAATCCTCATATTTATCTTTTATAATATTCTTGTTTTAGATATTTCGTTTAGTTAATAATAAGTTTGTCAGTTTAAGTTTGTATTGGCACCATTGTGATTTAGGCATCAGTGTAAGCTGTTGTAGTTATCCCCCTGCCAACTTGTCTCACTTCTCTCAATAAATCACTGTTGTTGTCTAGTGATTTCTTCTTCTTTCTTCCCTGCTTTTGACCCAATTTAATAGTTTGTTCAGTATATTACATTATATATACACAAATAAACATAAATATTAAACAATGAATACATTCTATAAATATGATCATAATAATTAAAATATTCTTTCTACAGAATTATATTAAATAATTGCATTATTTCACAACTTGAGACACAAGATTTCATGACCACACTATTTTTAGACGGCCCTGTGGGAAGTTTAATTATCTCTTTTTGAGTAAATGTATTCAATGGATTTTGAAAGCCATGAACTAATAAAATATAATTAAGGCCGTGATATTATCTGAAATAGATCCATTAAAGAATTGTGGAAGTCATAGATGGGGGAACAAAATTTATTTTTTACTTTAGCGAGGACCGAACCCCTCTTATGAATACTCAATCAAATCTAAACTTTCTTGGACTAAAAAAAGAAATTATTTATCAAATAAACGCTGATAAACCAATGCCTTGAACTATTGCTAAGCAAATGTTACACTAGGTATAATATCTAAATGACTATCTCTTAAGTGAGAATTATATATAGTCAAATAAATGTGCTATGCATTAACATTTATTTGGCTAATATAAGTCTCGCCATTTCTATCCATGATTGATCATGAATTCATGAAGAATATTGGAAGCATACGTTAAAATAAGTATGTACTTGCATTATCAGCTCTATTAATTTTCTTTATGTCTAATATGTTATTAACACTATTAATAACTCAAGAACTATTTTTATGATTTTTAAATTAGTTGGATTCATTTCTGTACCCGACTAGCAGAAAAAGTATAAAACCATAGAAATGGTTTTTAATAATAAAACATTGTTTTATTGGTTGATAATAAAACTTTGTTTAATAGGTTGATAATAAATCATAAGGCTTTAATTCATTTAAGTATGGTCTGATTTTAATAATTCTTCCTTTTCTTATTTGGAATCAAAAGGCCTTCCAACTCTTTATAAATATATTGAAATATTCTTTACAATGGCAATTTAGGAACCTTCCCGGTAACAAGGAGTCAGTGAAAATCTTAAATCAGTTTTGAGAAAAAGGGTCCAAAGATATAAAGTGTTAAATTTTCCTGGCTCTTTGAAGTTATTTGATGGGGTGTATAACATACGACTTTTTGCAATTGAGCGTACAACCTTTTTTTAGTAATCGTGAACAAAATTGCTTTCACAAATAAAGATCAATAAAATAATAAACTAGTAGTTCTGTGAATAGTAGACATCACTCTCAAAGCATTAGGTGTGTCGACTAAATTTGGACGGTTAAACAATGATGAAAAGGGGTTCAAACATGTTAAGTTATTATTTTATGTTAGATATTGTAAGCAACACTGGATATTAAATGTAACCCCCTGTTAACTATGTCTTTGATCTCAGCAGGACAATGCTTTTGTGTTTATGTTCAGTTTTATATCGTTTATTAAATAAACTTAGTGTTAAGTGTTTAATGTGTCTTTCTATATGATTTCATCCACATTCTAACAGGTTATGGGCCGAGCACCCTGAGTGAAATCATATCACGGATATTATCCTGAATGGAATGTTGTTATTTTACTTGGACAAAGACATTGTACGTTTTATGTAAGTTTTCACATTCAGTCAGAATAAGTAAGATATATATATTTTATCATGGCTAATATGAGATCATCTGGATATCCACAAATAGAGAAATTAATTGGCTGGGAAAATTATGCTGATTGGAAGTTTGCAATAGAGCAAATTTTGAAATTAGAAGATTACTGGGGTGTAGTTACCGGCACAGAAAAAGATGAAAAGAAAGATATGAAAGCCTTAGCAATAATTATATTACATATAGATAAAATAAATTAATACCATGTTAAAGGATTGATATCTGCAAAAGAAGCATGGAAAGCTTTGGAGAGAGCTTTTGAAGACTCAGGCCTAACGAGAAGAGTGGGGTTATTACGGACCTTGGTAACAACACAACTTAATTTGATTGTAAATCAGTTGAAGTTTACTGTGATACCATACTCCCCACTGCTCATAAACCTAATGACATTGGTCTGAAGGTTGATGAAGAATGGGTTAGTACTCTGTTATTGGCTGGACTCCCTGAGGAATACAAACCCTGATTATGGGAATTGAAAGTAGTGGCATGAAGATAACCGGAGACTCCATAAAAGTTAAACTTTTACAAGATGTGAAATCGGGATATGAAATGATGATGCCTTCCCAGTTCAACAGTGAATCAGCCTTATTTTCTAAAGAGTCAAAAGGTAAGAAATTATCCCAAATTTGTTGCAATTTTTGCAATAAATATGGACATATATGAGGTGTGGCTAACGAGACTGAATAAATAACGAGACTGACGCTGTAAAACATTTTATTTTTATTTCTTACATTTTTATTTATTATCACCTTCAAGATACACCCCTCCTCTATCCCTCAACGCTCCATGCGAATCTTCCATTGTTCGAAACAGTGCTGGAAGTCTTTTTCTGTCAGCTCCTTCAGGACGCGTGCCGCTTTCTCTTTCACAGCTTCAACAGACTCAAATCTTGTTCCTTTTAATGCAGATTTCACCTTAGGAAACATATAGAAGTCGAACGGCGCAAGATCCGGCGAATAAGGCGGATGACACTGGGATGCTGAATTTGGCTAGAAACCTCTTAACAGACAATGCGGAATGAGCCGGCGCATTGTCTTGGTGGAGAACCCATGACTTGTCCTTCCACAATTCAGGTCGTTTTTTCCTTATTCTTTCGCGGAGTTCAGCAAGAACGTGAAGGTAGTAATGTTGATTAATCAGATTACCGATTTTTTCGATATTGTCATCCGTTTTCGACGTGGAAGGACGACCCGGGCGTGAATCATCTTGAACGTCTTCTCGGCCATCTTGAAAACGCTTAAACCACTCAAAAACACGTGAACGCGATAAACATTCATTGCCATACACTTTCAATAAATTATAAGTTTCAGTAGCGGTTTTTCCAAGTTTCACAACAATTCGTTGCTCTACTGTTACACTTAACATTTTTCCGGCGAAACAAAAAAACAACTCTAATGCAAACGAAGGCTACGGCTGTACTGATTTGTTTACTGAAGCGAGAGGCACTACATTCGAAAGAGAAGGCTTCACGGTAACAGCTGTTGGTTGCTGGCGTTTGGCACATGCGCACTTCTTCTGTAGCAGCGTCAGTCGCGTTATTTAATAGCCACACCTCGTACATGGGCGTACCTAGCGGGGGGGCAGCTGCCCCCCTCTGAAAGGCTCGAAGCAATGATTTTTTAGGCTTTTAAGACTGGAAGCAAAAATATAATACATTTTTTCAAGCAAATAATAGTAATAACTTAGTTGATAAAGCACTGCTATAATTATACATAATTTTGGTTTCATTCACCTTTTCCGCGGTAAGGTGTTACAACCTGAACGACCATAGCTTGCCCCCCCTTGGTTTTTAGCTTGCCCCCCCCCCCCCAGTTTTGATCCTGGGTACGCCCTTGGACATGTAGCTTCAAATTGCAGAGCCAAAAACAAATCAAATAATTTTAAGAGTAATAAATGGGTGAATAAAAATAATGCTTTGCTAGCATGCTCATCGACTTTTAACTGTAGTCAAGATACATGGTACCTAGATTCTTGTGCATCAGCTTACATCACTAAAAATGTTGATAATATGTATATGGTTCAAAAAACAAATATATCCATAAGCGCTGCAAATAATAGTAAATTAACAGTAAAATCCATTGGAAACACAAAAACAGTTTTCCAAGTTGGTGATAATCCAACTGAATTTGAAATCCAGAAAGCAATCTATTCCCCCGATGTTGCTATGAATTTATTATCAGTAAGTAAAATAACCAATAAGGGATTTTAAGTCAAATTTGATAAGTATGGTGCACAAATTACTAATGAGAATGCCTGTATTATTGCAACTGCATCTAATGTAGATGGAATCTATCGTATGGATGCTCCTTCTGATAAATCTGAAAACATTATTGATTGTGCAAGAAAGAAACCTGAATTTTTATGGCATCGATGTCTTGGCAATTTGAACAGAAAGGGTATGGGGCTTCTTAAAAATATAGCCTTAGGTCTGGATGCTGATTTTCATACAGAGGAACCTTGTATCATATGTATTCAGGGGAAACATTCCAGATTGCCCTTTAAGACTAGCAATAAACGAGCCTAAGAATATTTGGAACTAGTGCATTTGGACGTTTGCGGACCAATGGAAGAGGTCTCAGTTGGCGGTTCTCGCTATTTCGTCACTTTTATTGATGATTATTCCCGAATGATATTTGTCTATTTTCTTTCACAAAAGAGTCAAGTTTGTGAAGTTTTTAAAATTTTTAAGGAAATGGTGGAAAACCAAACAGGAAGAAAAATCAAGAAGCTTCGCACTGACAATGGAACAGAATATGTCAATAAGGATTTAGAAAATTTTCTGCAGAAATCAGGAATTCTCCATCAGAAAAGTTGTAGGTACACACCTCAGCAGTGTGGAGTTAGCGAACGAGCCAATCGCACCATTGTGGAAAAGGCATGCAAAATGCTTCTAGATGCAAATCTTTCAAAAGAATATTGGGCGGAGAGTGTGAATACTGCTATTTACATTATAAATAGATCTCCTGCATCTGCTATCAAAAACAGGACCCCATTTGAATTTTGGAATGGAAAGAAACCAAACCTTGCACATTTGAAAGTATTTGGTTGCGAATCCATGGCAGACATACCACTTGATCGGCTGTAATTGTTACCTTGATTACGATAATTTGTTTCAGATGGATTAGTAAATAGAGCTATGTCTTGATTAGATGAAGATCTATTAGATTCAATTTTAATTAAAACAAAGATTATGGTCTCACATAAAGGTGGGAGTCTAGGGAAGCTCAATACTTTTTCTTACGAGGGTTCTAACATCGAAGAAGTCAAAACATTTAATTACCTGGGTGTAACTATTTCTTCATCGGGGAAATTCAGGCAATCTAGCATTTCAGCTTTAGCTAAGCATGCGGCTGCAAATGGAGTGGTCACAGGTATTCTACAAGTGTGTAAATCAGACAGCTGGGATACTAAGTGTCAGCTATACGAATCGCTATCCGAAAGTGTATTGTTATACATGTCTGAAATTTGGGGATGCCAGTATTCGGATTTTATTGAAAGAGGTCAATTAAAATTTATTAAATACTTATTAAAACTGCCTCGTAATACGCCTAATTTTTATATAAGAGTCGAAACCGGTAAACTGCATGTTTTACTAAAAATATTTAAAAGGATGCTGTATTGGTGGTTAAAAATATTAGCTATGGAGAACCATCAACTTCCCAAAATTTGTTACGACCGACTTGCCGAGCTTAGTTCCATCCGTCTATACCTCATAATTGGGCAACTGAACTCATTAAACTCCTCTCCATGATTGGGGCAACTAATTTGTGGGCTTCCCAAAATATAAATTTCATAAAAAATCACACGATCGAAATTCAAGCATCAATGAAAAATCACTTAATAAGTTTGGATTTTGATAAAGTGGCCCAATCAGAATTTAATTTGTTTTATAGGAATATTGTTATTTTCGGAAATCCCCAAGAGTATCTTAACTTTAATATTCATGTGAATAAGCAAAGGATAGTAGCTCAATTGAGGATGGCGGGTAAGAAGTATACACGGTTATCAATAAACAACATGCATAGAACTTTCAATAGTAATCAAGATTGTAAATATTGTGAAACCAGTTGTAGCGATGAAATCTCACATTTTTTTTAAATTGTTCAGCCTTTCATGATATGAGGCAAACCTTTTTGAAAAAGTATATTCAACCAAATAGTACAAAACAATGGAATCTCCAGAATCTTTTGTTAATTAAAAATGAAAGTCAAATTAACAATATTTATTTATTTGTACTTAGATCACTTAGGAAAGAACGACAATAGAAAATAAAAATATTTAATACCCCATAATATTTAATTGCAGCTTATTAATAATATTCTGTAAGAATTGTATTTATTTTATTTTTTGTGTGTGTGTGTTTTTTTTTTGTTATCTATACATAATTTTATTCTATCTACAAAGAATTTTTATGTTTTATTTTCGCTGTTTGTAAATATTCTGTACGTGATTTAATTTTAACATTTTTCTTTACAAACATATTATACTATCTGTCGATTGTTGGTATATTAATATTAATACTTTTCTTTTTATGTTATATTTTAGGATTTTATTTTATTATTTTTTTCTTTCTTTTTTTCGTTTGTTTTGTATGACCATTTTATTTTATTTTTTGTATATGGAGCCAGACCTCCTGTAATTGTAATTATTACAAAATACAGTATTTTATTCATTCATTCAGATTCAATTTTAATATCTTGAAGTATTTTTACTTTAATTGAATCAGCCGTAATGGGGATTCCTGAATTTTCTAAACCCATAATCATTGGCTTATATTCGTCTGGGAGACCTGCCAGAAGTAATGTGCCTATCCATTCCTCTGATATATCAAATTTGATATCACGCAATCGTTGGGCAGTTTATATTATCTTGTGAACATATTCTTCAGTAGTTACAATTATCCAATCGAGTGAGGATTAATTGTCTCAATAATCCCACTTTTCTTGTAAGGTCAGAGTCCTCAAATAAAACCTGGATAGTATCCCATACTTCCTTCGCCGTAACACATTTTTCAATATGGTGGATCAGGTCAGTTTCAACAAGTAGAGATATTTTAGCTAAGGCTTTTCGGTCTTTCTCTTTGAAATCTTCTGATTTTACCTTTCCTATAACAACATCCCATTGGTCGTCTAACTGAAGCAAGACCTTAAATTGAAATTTCCATGAAGCGTAATTCTCATGGCCCTTGAGTTTCTCCACAAACGTTAGGGCATTCGACGCCATTTTCCCGCCGGCTTGAAATTTTTGAATTATTCAACAACTCGGCACTGATTCACTCACTTAACAACACTTGCTTACCGTCCTGGGCCCATAACCTCTGTTGGGCAGTGGTTATGATAAAAAGACAAAATCAGAGTAACACTTTTTAATGAGTAATAAGCACACATTCTACAATGTACAACCACACGCACAGACATCAGAACAAGAGAGAGAGGTGGGGATTTGAAAGAGGTATGAATTTGATAGTTCCAAAGAGATAATTTATATACCCAACAGCCCTTATGTGATTGTTTACACAGATCATGATACTCTAACGTCTATTACACAAAAGGATATAGACAAACTAAAAAATAATGACTCAGGCGGATTAGATTGAAAATTTTACTACATAAGTTTGAACTTAGGTTTCTCCCAGGGAGATCTATGGTTATCGCTGACTTCTTTTCAAGGAATATCATTGCATGGAGTGTTGCATATGATGAGTCAATATGAAAGATGATGTACACACTGTGGGTATTTTATTTTATTGCTCTGACCAGCAACTTATACATTTAAAATCTTAAACCAAGTTGGATGAAATTTTAAACCAAATTATAATAATGGTTGTCCAAAACCTCTAAAATTTGGTGGAGAACTAGCTCACTATTTTAATATAAGAAATAGCATCTCAATAGAAAATGGCTTAATATATTATGATGAAAGGTTCATTGTTCCCCCGTTTTCTCTTGGCCTTGACAAGATCAAGAAAAGGTAAAACAATTCTTTTACTGGCTTGGCATTCTGTCTTATGTTACAAACCTTGAAAATTGTTGTACTGTCTTTCTAAGATTACAAACGACTAATATTAACCCGCCAGTTCCCAAAGGCACCTACAGGTGCCACACCTATAATCGTGTTTTTACCTATATCTCTTTGAGTTTTTTTATTTTGGCGCTATCTAATGCCATGTATGGAGCCTATTTTGTTATGTTGGAAATGGTTGTTATGCACTTTGATTTGTTTATGTTCCAAAAATTCAATTGAAAACACTTAGCGGCACATGTAGGTGCCTTTGGGAAAATGATACCTCAAATGTTGAGTTATCTCACAAATATTATAAAAAAAATTACGAATTTTTCTGATTATTTTTATTTCAATAAGAATTGACTACAATTTATGGAAAACGGGAATCTGCCAATGCCCAAACGCTACATTTTTTTTCTGGAAAATAAATTATTTTGATTTCTATTATTTATTTATTTTTAATTTTTACTTCTTAGAAAACTAAACACATTTTATGGCAAAAAAAAAAAAAATAAATAAATGTAAAATCTCATAAACTTCTCCTAGTTCAATAGGATTCCACTTCACGAAGTGATAGCTCTCCCGGAAGCATGGCACGATTTAGAGGATATTGAGATCCCTCTTTTCCCACCTGATGAAGGATCAAAAACGGATGAAGAAAGCGGAGACGAAGATGAGGTTAAATTGAATCACCTTCCAGGTAGTATTCTTAGAAGCGAAGTTGAGGTGAATGCTATTGTCGGAGCCGAAAACGAAACCAATGACGTGATATTTGCGGGCGACGAAGAAATAGATCTTACAGAGACAATGCGTCATGAGCAATTTTGGAAAAAAAATTGATGATGGTGATCCGAGCTCTTAGGAGGATGTAGAATTACCGAATTCTCACGAAGTATTGAATCGGAGCAAAGTAGGAGAAGTAGTCGCCAAAAGAACCAGAAAAAAACGTAAAACAAATCCCGATGAAGAAGATATCAACCCTGTAAGAACCTGTGCCAAACGTTAAATTACAGCCAAAAAATCATGTGGATGGAAGATGAGACCACTTTTACGAATAGAGTTGGGAACAAAGATGCAAAGGAGAGGTGGAATGAAGGACCTCATGCAACAAAATCTTGCTTAGCATGGTTTGAGGACCTGTTTTCTCCTGAAGTTTTAACTCTGATCAAGGACCAAAGCAATTTATATGCTTTGCAAAATAATCATACACTAAATATTACGGAAGAAGAAATCAGGGTATTTGTTGCAATTTTAATGCTCGCTGAATACCTTACACCTAATAATATACGCAAGTTTTGGGAAACCCAGATGGACACCTACAACTTATTGGTAACGAAATCCATGGGCAGAAATAGATTTTTCGAAATCGAAAAATATTTACACTTGGCCGACAACACAACTCTATCTCATGAATATAAATTCTATAAAGTAAGATATTTTTTGAACATTCTCGAATCTAATTTCAGACAAAATTTTACCATCATTGGCACATCCCATATTTCTGTTGATGAAACGATGGTACGTTATTACGGTAAACATTCATCAAAACAACACATTCACGGCAAATCAATCAAATTCGGTTTCGGTCTTTAGCTAAGAAATCTGGTGACCTTCAAATCATATAAGGGATCCAAAAAATTACCACTGCCTTTACAAAGCGAATTGGGCCTTGGAGCTGCTGTTGTTCTTGAACTTACTTCACGGCTTCCAGAAGATATTGATCCATATAATGTATATTTCGATCGATTTTTTAGTAGTGTCAAATTAGTACAAGCATTGTCAAAAAAAAATATTGGCGGAATAGGGACAATATTAGAAAATAGGACATTGAAATGCCCACTAGAACAATCAAAAGCTTTGTCAAAAAAGGAACGCGGTACTACATCTTACAGAAATACTACTCATAATTTCTAAATGGCATGATAATATTGTTGTCACTATGATATCCAATTGCCATGGGATAGCACCAATTTCTAATGTGGATAGAATAGGAAAAGTTAACAATAAAAAAGCCAAAGTAAGTGTCAAATGTCCAAATATTACTAAAATGGCGGCGTACACCGGTTTGACCAAAATTTAGACTCTCAAAGAGTATGTGTAAATGGATGAAAGTAGTGGTACAAGTTATTCACATTCGGAATTGATGCAGCCTGCCAAAATGCTTGACTCGAAAACTCGAAGCGGCTTTGGGTAATCTCCAGCAACCCAGGGAAGAACCCAAAACACAGGTGAGCTATATCTCTGTTAAGATTCCCCCATTCTGGAGATCGGATGCAGATATATGGTTCCGGCAAATGGAATCGCAATTCGCATTAGCTGGAATAACTAATAATCAAACCAAATTCCATTACTTAATTTCTGCCTTAGATAGTGAAACCTTAAAAACTGGCGGGGACTTATTTAGGACAAACGACCCTGAACCTGACTATAATCTCCTTAAAAATACGACAATTAAAAGAGACAGACGAGCAAAAAAGTTACTTTAGGGCCTGGAACTAGGGGATAAAAGACCATCTCAGCTTTTGAGAGAGATGAAAGCTCTGTGTGGGCCCCAAACATCAGAAGATATAATAAAACAACTATTTATCCAAAGGCTGCCAATTTCAATCCAGGCTATATTGCAGGCTTCGGTACAAGAATTGGAGAAATTAAGTGATATAGCTGATGTTAGCAGACCCCAAGCGGCAGTCTACGCCACTTCTTGTGTCGGAGAGCACGGAAGTTCGGAGCTCAGGTTAGAAATAGAAGCCTTAAGAAATGAGGTACGTAACCTGTCCACCAAATTACGAGATTCTAGATCATCCACACTTCATTGATCTAGGTTTCGAGACCGCAGATCCCCTACCCATTGTAGCCCTGGTTCCTGTCAGCATCGCCAGCGTTCAAAGTCATCATCCCAAAACAAATCTGACTGCTGCTGGTACCACGCGAAATTTGGCGAACAGGCCGAGAGGTGCCCACCCCTTGTTCATATAGTCCAAAGAACTAACTATAAGGCAGACATCAGCGGCGTGCTCTTGCCATGGAAATTCAAGCCGCCTTTTCTTGACCGATAAGTCTACGAAAGTAGCACTTTTAGTGGATACCGGAGCCGACATGTCACATATTCCTCCAAGATTTTGTGACGCGAGATCCACTATTACTAAATATCTATATGCAGCAAATAATACTCGAATAGCCGCGTGCGGTACACGACTACGGAAATTAGACTTTGGCCTCAAAAATAAGTTCAACCATAATTTTCTTGTAGCTGACGTTTCCAAACCCATTATAGGGTCACACACAACTCTGCACCAAATCGAAACCAAAGGTAACCCAGTTTATGTTACACCCAGACGCCTATCTTCGGAAAAACATCAAATAGCCATGGCCGTCTTCGACATGATGGAATTTCTAGGACTGTGCCGCCCATCTAGTAGTCCTTGGGCCTTGACCTTTAAATACGGTCCGCAAGAAGAATGGAGAATGGCGCCCATGTGGAGAGTATCGTCTGTTAAATTCCCTAACCATACCGGACCGATACACTCTACCAAACATTCAAGACGTTTCTAATTTTCTATACAAAAAAACCGTCTTTTCAACCATCGATCTAATGCAAGCCTACCAACAAATCCCCGTTCACAAAGATCAAATAGAAAAAACAGCTATCAGTACCCCTTTTGGACTCCCCTCTATGCCATTCGGGCTGCGTAATCAGTGTTGGGCACAAGTCGACTAAATTGACTGATTGATGAGTGATTTTTGTAATCATTAATCACAGATTATTAGTCATAAATCTGAATTTAAAATGATGACAATCTGAATTTAATCTGGTCAAGAACAGATTGATCAATCACAGATTGATTAGTTGTTTCAATGATTAACCACTTGTAATCTGTTAGAATAGATTAATCAATCTGTGTTCAATCTGTTTTACCGGCAAAAAGATTGCTGGGAATAATCCGTAGTACCCTCCTTCCAGGCTATCGATAAACATGCATTAATCCCTTTTCTGGGTTTAGATAAGCATTCTCATGAATACCTTGGAGTCAGTTATCTCTTGAGAGTCAGGATGGATGTTGAAATTGCTACCGCCTCCGTCTCTTCCGCGGACCTTAATGATTCAAATTCCATCATTGAAGTTAGCACTAAAACGTGTTATTAGACGGGACCTTCTTTAAACTCATCCCAAAGAAGTGCAGTAAAACTACTTTAACAGCTTCTTGTGTTTTGTGTGAACCAAAACTTATTAAAGTGAAAGATTATGGAAGGTCTTCTTCAAATTTTATATCCCACCTGAGGAGGGTCCATGAAAAAGACGCAGTCAATAAGAATAATACGTATACTAATTCGAGTAAAAATTTAAAAAAGAATACTAGTATACGCAAACTTGACCAACGTTTCAAGTTTCCGAAAAATAATATTCAAGATTTATTTCAAAATAATATTATCAAATTCGTTGGCAAATTCAATGGCCCCATTAAGAATAGTTGAAAACATTTGTTTCAAGAAAATTTTTGATGATCTAAGTATTTCTTCAAAAGGTCTCAAATGATATCTCGTCGGACACTTACTAGGAAAATGAAATGTTTATTAATGAAAACATGAAGATCTTAAGAAAAAAATTGACCGAAGTTAAATATGTTTGTACAACTGCCGATATTTGGTCTGGCCGGAGGTGCTAGGATATTCCCTTTCCCGTCCCGGCGACACTCGCTGGAACTCACTTTATGACTCCATAGGAAAAATTTTACAAATGAAAGACAAAAATCAACTCGTAAACGAGAGGCTCAAAATTAAAAACTCACTAAATGAAGAAGATTTTCTTTATATACAAGAACATATTGAGTGTTCAAAACCAATAGCTGAAGCACTTGACGTTCTTCAGGGTGATAAATATGTATACTACGGTAGTACTATGGCAATTTTATTTGCTCTTTTACTTAAAATTGAGACTCTTTGCAAACAAGAATGGATATATTGTGCACCCATGGTGGATAGTTTCTTGAACAGCTTAAAAACTCGCTTTGAGGAATTCTATAATGTTTCCAGCGACTAATCGTTAAATGCTGCGGTAGCTGCAATTTCTCACCCGGAATTTAAAAATAGATGGTGAGTTACTTTAGACGTAATTAAGTAAACCAGATAATAAATGCCTTCAAAGATGCAGTCAGCTCTGAAAAGTCACTTGAGGCAACACCAGCTGAGGCAGAAGAGAATAATACAAATAGTGACACTTCTAATTTTTTTGTATTCGGAGAAATTTCTAAAAGCGAATCTTCAACTGATTCGCAAGTACTACGGTATCTCAACGACAACTCCCGTGATTTGAAAATGTTAGATTCTTACCCAGAAATAAAGTAGGTTTTTCTGAAATTCAATACTCCTCTACCATCATCAGGACCTGTAGAAAGACTTTTACTTTCACTTACCTATATATGAAATATATAGTAAGTGGAAGTATTGCGATTGTGAAAAATTTCGACTTCCGGTTTTCAACAGAAATACACGTTTTGGGGTCCCCTGAGTCGAAATAACCAAGTCCCGCGAAATGGTCTGTGTGTGTGTGTGTGTGTGTGTGTGTGTGTGTGTGTGTGTGTGTGTGTGTGTGTGTGTGTGTGTGTGTGTGTGTGTGAGTGTGATTTAATGTGATTAAAAATTTTTGTTAATTGCCACTTCTCAAATGAACAGAACGGCTTTAATTATGAACAATGGTCTGTCATTGAAGGCGTAATCCGCAAGCGTGGGCTCAACGAGTTTTATGAGTTGACTGAATATTTTTCTTTTTTTCTCCTCTTTATGTTTTCTTTATTTTTATCATATCTCATATTTAGCCATTTCTTATTTTTAGGCGTAACGAGAGACAGTTAATTTCTCCATATAAACAAAAACAAAGGTACTTTACAGAAAAACAAAAAAGGCCCCTTCCCCATTTAAGCCCCCTCAGAACATTTTAATAATGATAAAGCTTACCTGATATTAAAGAACACCTTATTTTCATTAAACATGGCAAATTTGATCAAAATCGTTAAAGCCGTCTTTGAGATCATCGAAAAAAAGGTAAAAATTGGAAAACAAATTATGAAATAAAGTGCCCGCTCCGTTTGACCAATTTTGATGAAATGTTGGCTGTCATATCTTTGGCATATACATACATCAAATTCCCAGTTTGATGAAAATCGTTGAAACCGTTTTTGAGAAAATAAAAAAAACACGTGAAAATGATACAAAATTTATTAGGTGAAGTCTCCGGTTGATCAATTTTGATGAAATTTTTACAATCATATCTCGGGCATATAAATAGATCAAATACTTAGTTTAATCAAAATCGTTAGAGCCGTTTTTGAGAAAATCGAAAAAAACTTAAAAAGTTATTAAATAAAGTACCTACCCCCTCCCTTTGAGCAATTTTGATGAAATTTTTGCTGTCACATCGCGGGTATATACATACACTAAATACCCAATTTCAGGTTCGCAAGGTTTATAGTTTTTGAGCTAGTCTGTAAACACACACGCACGCACGCACGCACGCACGCACGCACGCACACACACACACACACACACGGGGGTTATTTACACCGATCTTGAATTGGAGAATCATCTGACAGTGTCAGCTCAACCACGATTTTAGCACCCCTAATGCGATATTTTTTCTAATTAATCAAGTTAACTAATTAATTAAGGGGTGGTGACATTTTTCCTTGTAAACAGTGAAGGTCCTCTACCATCAAGCCAAATATTAAAATTCTATCATTTATAGTTCCGTCACAATTTGCAGTAACCCCAGAGCATAGAATAATTTATTTATTATTTAATTATAGAATAATTTATTCTATGCTCTGTATCTGTAACAAACACGGTCAGGCAGCCACCGGACCATAATTTTTTTCCCACCAACGAAACCCTAAAAACTCAAGGAGACCATCTGCCGAAAATCACTCAAGAACCTATATATGAAATATATAGTAAGTGGAAGTATTGCGATCGTGAAAAATTTCGACTTCCGGTTTTCAACGGAAATACACGTTTTGGGACCCCATGAGTCGAAATAACCAAGTCCCGCGAAATGGTGTGTGTGTGTGTGTGTGTGTGTGTGTGTGTGTGTGTCTGTGTGTGTGTGTGTGTGTGTGTGTGTGTGAACAGACTAGCTCAAAAACTATAAACCGTGTGAACCTGAAATTGGGTATTTAGTGTACGTATATGCCCGCGATGTGACAGCGAAAATTTTATCAAAATTGCTCAAAGGGAGGGGGTACTTTATTTAATAACTTTTTATGTTTTTTTCGATTTTCTCAAAAACGGCTCTAACGATTTTGATTAAACCGAGTATTTGATCTATTTAAATGCCCGAGATATGACTGTAAAAATTTCATCAAAATTTATTAACCGGAGGGGGGACTTTACTTAATAAATTTTGTATCATTTTCACGTGTTTTTTTTATTTACTCAAAAACGGCTTTAACGTTTTTGATCAAACTGGGTATATGTTGTATGTATATGCCAAAGATGTGATAACCAACATTTCATCACAATTGATCAACCGGGGGGGGGGGACTTTACTTAATACATTTTGTATCATTTTCACGTGTTTTTTTTATTTACTCAAAAACGGTTTTAACGATTTTGATCAAACTTGGTATTTGATGTATTTATATGCCCGAGATATGACTGTAAAAATTTCATAAAAATTGATCTACGGGAGGGGGGACTTTACTTAATAAATTTTGTATCATTTCACGGGTTTTTTTTATTTACTCAAAAACGGCTTGAACGATTAACAAAAATAAGATATGAATGTAGAAAAATTTGTGACTCTGGGAAATGATATTTAGCAAAACACGTCAATTTCTAATCTAAGTAAGTTGGTAAGTGAAAGTTGTGTGTTGCGCGCACGCACCAGATTTTTATGTTTTATTCTTATGATTGAGTTAGGCGGTTATTTCTATATGAGAGACAGAGAGGGGAAAACAATTGCTGACAGTATAAATTGTTAAATATGTGTTTAAAAGTGAGAGTCCAACGAAACCCTTTTAGTGCGTCCACCACTTGAACGTTTTTTTTTTCATCAATCATTAGTCTCTTTTCATAAAAAGCAACTAATGACTGATTATAATCTGTGATTAAATCAATCACTCATGAAAAGTGAGTAACAAATCAATAATCACTTTCACTCATTGCCATTTCTGTAATCATTAGTCTATGCAGTTAGTCTGTGACTAATAATAGTTAATCACTAATCATTTTGAAAATAGATTGAATCGTTTTTAATCAATAATCTCTCTTGATGTGATTGATAGTCTGTATCTGTGATCACTTTTTTGATTGCAATTTGCATCAACCAGGCACTACACGGTCTACCCTTCTGTTTTAAATACCTAGACGATATCCTAGTAGATTCCTCTTCTTCAGAAGAGCACTTGAAACATTTAGAGACTATTTTTGGGCGACTTAGAGATTATGGGATATTCTTGAATCAAACAAAATGTGTTTTCGCGCAATCCAAGGTCTCATTTCTGGGTCACGAAATATCAGAACGAGGAGTTAAACCTTTGGATGAGAAGCTGAAGATTATTCAAGATTTCCCGATTCCAAATAGTATATCAATTTAAAGGTAAGGCTAAACTATTCTAAAAATCGTATTTAATTTAGAAAAACAGATATACTAAAAAAAATCAGTTAGTCTGGCCTTGGGAACTGCCGGGTTAAAGAATTTGGGCTCTCTCATAAATCCCACCTATCCCAATCTATAAAATAGGCATGGATATTCTTGAGTTTCGTTATATCTACTATTTAGTTAGATTGGATTACTATGACATTCTCTTAATTGCGGAGAGCAGAGTAGCTTTGCAAGAAGCACTACAAGCTTGGGAAGAAGCACTAAGCAGAAAAGGTATGACTATTAACCCCAAGAAATTAAAGTATATGGTCGTATCCAAAAGTGGTTCTATGGAACAAGAAACTGTGGCATGTGGAGGTTCAGATTTGGAGCAAGTTAATGCCTATCAATACTTAGGCGTCAAAATTAGTAATGATGGTCGGCTTTGTCACGAAATAAATCAACGAATAAGGAAAGCGACAAATGTTTATTACGAGCTCCGCAATGTCATAATTGGAAAAAGGGAAGTAGAGATGAAAACCAAAATGACAATTTATAAACAAGTATTCATCCCTACACTGACCTATGGAGCTGAAAGCTGGCCTAGCATCAAGAAGTTTGAAAGCCGCATACAAGCCACACAAATGAAATTCCTTAGAAAAGCTCTCGGTAAGACAAGATTGGACCGAGTGCGAAACTAACGAATAAGAGAAGATACGGGACAGGAACCGCTGATGGACTTTATCCACAGAAAAGAATTGAAGTGGTTTGGTCATGTGCAAAGAATGACAATCAATCGGTTGCCAAAAAGGGTATGGGAATCAAGAGCAATCGGAAAACGACCTAGAGGACGACCGAGAAATAAATGGGAGGATCTCATATCGGATCTGGCGAGGGAGAAGAGACTCACGACGAGTGAGATTAGAAGGTTGGCTACTGATAGAGAGGTATATAGAAAATGGTTGCAGGCTGCCCCGACACCGGAAGGTTTAAGGGTTGGGTAAAGAAGAAGGATTACTATTCTAGATGAGTTGAGTTAAATAAACACAAAGTTAAAAGTTAATCATCATTAATAGAGTTTCTAAAGCCAATTTTTGTCTCTTATGGAATACCTAAAATCATAGTCGCCAACGTTAATCTATTTAGATCTTTTAAATTTAAAAAAAATTCAGACCAGTGGAATTTTTTCATAAGGACCTGGAGTCCCCATTATCCCAAAAGTAATGGTCCTTCAGAAAAAGCAATAGGGTTAATGAAATCCATGTTAAGAAAATGTCACCATGAAAATAATGACTTAGATTTATATTTACACAACTACAGAAATCTCCTGTAGCAGGATTAAAATATTAACCTTCCCTATTAAATTTGTAATTATTATTTTGTATATTTTATTATTATTTTGTATTTGTAAAACTATTTGGTTCTGTTAAACTTCTAAATTATAGGTCATGTTTGAATTCTATAAGGCTGTGGCCTTTGTTCTATCTTTTTTCTTTCAGCCATGTTGTTGTATGTTTGCAATGTGATCTATTCTCTGTTCTCCTGTTCTATTTTTTAACCTAATACACCAGTGTTTGATTACAGTAAAGTTTGTTTTTATCAATTTGACCCTTCAGGTTATGGGCCCAGAGAGTAAATCTGTTTTGTTATATAGTAATTCCGGGAGAGATGCCGCACATTTTCTAAAACTAAATTTCACAGTCCCATAATGCACGTAAAACTAAATTAAGCATTTAGTAAAGTCCATAGTAACATATTTTAACATATGCAATAAGCATAAACAATTCATAAAACACAGGTTTGGGTTTTAAAAATATTTTTGTAAATTGCTACAAAGCGGCAACTCTCCCGTATGTTGCGGGTGATATGCCGCACCCATAAGGGTGTTATGCCGCATGTAGTAAAATTGTCTTAAACTTATTTATTTAGGACGTTAAGTAATACAAAAAGTATATATGAACAAGACATTTATTATAGCTCGAATTATAACATATTTACATTGTTTCCTTTTTTCGATTTTTTCGACCACAGTCCACGCAAAAAGTAGCAAAAATGGTACAATCTTCGTGAATCTTCCAACAAATCTTCCACGATTTGCAGATTGCACAACACAAACAGTCACACTTTTTTTTTTGTTTCATGGTAGAACTCTTCACATTCTTTACATGAATCCAATGATCCCTTTTTATTTTATTTTTTATTTTTCTTCGAAACAGGTTCGTCTTCGTCATCTTCAAAAATAATGTCTTCTTCTGATTCAGAAGAACTGAAATCAAGTTTCTTTTTCAAAGTTAGATTTTTAGGTTTGCACTTGGTATTAAGTTTTTGCTGATTTGATACAAACAAAATTTAGGACCCAAATAATTGTATTACAAGCCATATTAATAAAAACATTCAGTGTGCGGCTTGTGTCCCTTATGAAAAAAGGTGTGGCATGTATACCGGATTTCATCGCGGCATCTATCCCATTCTGTCAGGGTGAGACGCCGCACCGCATAGCTCTCTTGTCTAGAAAGCCAAGATGGTGTGGCTGGTCAGAAAATGTAGCTAGTGAAGTAACCTGTTGCTACAAATCTTAAAAACTCTAATCCATTGAAAGGTTTCGTAACAGTTACAAGGTTAAGGATAGGTAAAATATATTTCTGGGGTAAAAAAATGTACTCAACTCACTTTCATCAAGTATAAAACTAATAAAAACAACAGCAACATAAACTAAAACACAATACGTCTTCAATGGGCACTGCTGCTACCTACCACGAACTGAGCCGGGCGCATTCTAGTGGCTGCTATCAAAACTAACAGGGGTGCGGCGTCTATACCGGACGCGGCAACTCTCCCGGGTTTACCCTAGTGCTTAGCCGACCTGTTTGTTCATTTGAGGTTATCAGAACATTTTTGTGGAATTTTTTTTTTTTATATGGATTCACATAACAATATTATTTCAAGTGGCCCTTCTAACTGGGAGTGTTAGAAGTCGAGATGGCAATTGAACTAAAAATATAAATTTATTCGATGATAAATTCGAGTTGTTTAAATGAACGTTAAATTAGAGATGTTAAATGTTTTGATTGTGTTTTTGTTAATTTTAAATGATTTAATTGACTTTTTTGATTAAAATAGAAAGCGTTTCAAGTTTAAGTGTATTATTTTGTACCTAGAAATATTGAGCTTGGTGAACTCAATAAAATTAACGTACTTTGGGGGAGGATAAATCAGTTGATTTATTGCAATCCCAACGGGGAAGTATGGAAGTTTAAAAACAACAATAATGTCGATGAATAAAAACTGTTGAGCCATTCCAAACTAAATGGATTTGAGTAAACAAAAAAAAATAATTGTTTTAAGATCACAACCAAAGAAAATGCTAGTTCAAAGTACAAATATTTATTGAAAAACAACAAAAATTTTAAACCAAATTTCGTTCTATATTATGGGTATAGTTGCTGTTAACAGTATTGGAGTATTCGTTCTTTATATCTATATTTATTTCACAGTTTTTTTGTACTACTCTATGGCATTACATTGTTGCTGCTTTTTGGATTTTTCCAGATAACCTTTTTTTCTAGTTACAAACGCTGATAGTTTTGAAGTTATAGTGAGTAGGGATGGTGCGAAATTGCCGGAACGGCTCCACGGAACCTAATACGTGCCCGGAGCTGTTAGGAACAGTTCCAACATGGTTGCCTTAACGGCTCCGATCGGAGCTGTCTGCTTTCTCCTTCCTTCACTAGACTCTTGGGAGCTGGAACCGGAGCTGTTAGTGTACTATACTAGCTCCGACTCGGAGCTGTTAGCATATTAGTTCCGAGGCTCGTCGGAGCTGTTTAATCTCTCCCCACCCATTGGTTCTAACGGAGCTGGAGTCGGAGCTGTTAGCATATTAGTTCCGAGACTAGCTCCGACTCGGAGCTGTTAGCATATTAGTTCCGAGACTAGCTCCGACTCGGAGCTGTTAGCTTATTAGTTCCGAGACTAGCTCCGACTCGGAGCTGTTAGCTTATTAGTTCCGAGGCTGGTCGGAGCTGTTTAACCTTTCATCGCCCATTGATTCTAACGGAGCTGTTAGCTTATTAGTTCCGAGGCTCTCTTCGGAATGGAGCCTCAGTGCAAATGTTCATGAAATTAGTTTGGAATTCTTGATTTGACATTGCAACTAATTTTTAAGCCAGCATATTATGGTTATCTAAGAAGCAATTTCTATTTACCTTTGTTTTTGTAACATCACCGTCTTTCATTTCTTTATTTATTTAAAATAAAATAAAACAAAATTTCAATTTTTTCTAATATATGATCTTTAAAAAAATTAATATGTTAACATTTTTTTAGATAAACCATTAAATGGATAGGGAAGTTATAACTCGATAAAGGCATTATTTATTAAAACCCTAAATTCTTAATATTAGCATTGTAGCAATTTCATTCTAATTAGTTAAGCTGTAAAAATATTCAGTCAAATTAAAAATAAAATGTTTTCTTTTTTCTTAACTGTAAAAATAAAAATGCTTTTATTTTTAAATGCTAACATGGAGTCATGACTTGAAGAACAATAAGTTTTATGTACAATATACTTTTTTATTTTTACTAGCAAATGTGTTTTCATTTCATTTTTAGATGTCATCATTTTCATTTTTTTTAACCTGGCTTACTTGGAATTTTTTTTAATTTTTTTTCAATTTTTAATAGTAAACGCTAACAAAAAATCGTAATTTTTTGTTTGAATAAATTTTATTCACATCCATACATATAATATACAGTGAGAGAGATACAATGTATAAAATAAATATACATGTTTATATCTACATACTTTATTTTGTTATCTGCTTGTTATGTTTATTGGCATACAATTATTTATTTAAAGTATAAATTGAAAAATCTAATTATAAATTATATAATTAAAGATTATAAATAACGATTTAATTTTTATTTGTAAAAATTAGAAATAATAAAAATGTTTACTTGATAACTTGTTATTCTTTACATTCTTATTTTTTAAATATCATTATTATTTAAATAATATTATATTATATGACACTATATTATATTATTATAATATTAAATTATCCCCTGGATTCCTTTCCTGTTTATGTTCCTTGGAGAGTAGTTTAACTTTTGAAAAGGTGGAGATAGAGGTCTACCTACACTGGTGGAATTTACTCTCGGAACAGATAGGTGGAACTGGAACGGTTAAGGGAACATAATACGCAGTCGGAACTGGAACGGTTGGAGCTAATACGTCATTTAAACGTTCCGTAACATCCCTAATAGTGAGTAGTTAGTAGTGAGTAGGTTATATTGAGGTTATAGTGAATACAACTAAATTTTGCTCTGTGTTTTCACTTTCACTTATGTATATATGAAATATATAGTAAGTAAAGTATTGCGATCGTGAAAAATTTCGGTTTTCAAATGAAATACACGTTTTGGGGTGCCCTGAGTCCAAATAACCAAGTCCCGCGAAATGGTCTGTGTGTGTGTGTGTGCGTCTGTGTGTGTGTGTGAACAGACTAGCTCAAAAACCATACACCGTGCGAACCTGAAATTGGGTATTTAGTGTATGTATATGCCCGCGATGTGACATCAAAATTGGTCAAAGGGAGGGGGTACTTTATTTAAAAACTTTTTACGTTTTCTTCGATTTTCTCAAAAACGGCTCTAACGATTTTGATTAAACTTAGCATTTGATATATTAATATGCCCGAGATATGACTGTAAAAATTTCATCAAAATTGATCAACGGCAGGGGGCACTTTACTTAATAAATTTTGTATCATTTTCACGTGCTTTTTTTATTTACTCAAAAACGGCTTTAACGATTGTGATAAAACTGGGTATTTGATGTATGTATATGCCAAAGATGTGACAGCCAACATTTCATCAAAATTGGTCAAACGGAGGGGGCACTTTATTTCATAACTTTTTTTCCAATTTATAGCTTTCTTTAAATTATCTCAAAAACGGCTTTAACGGTTTTGATCAAATTTGCCATGTTTAATGAAAATAAGGTGTTCTTTAATATCAGGTAAGCTTTATCGTTATTAAAATGTTCTGAGGGGGCTTAAATGGGGAAGGGGCCTTTTTTGTTTTCCTGTAAAGTACCCTTGTTTTTGTTTATATGGAAAATTAACTGTCTCTCATTACGCCTAAAAATAAGAAATGGCTAAATATGATATATGAAAAAAATCAAGTAAACATATACAGGAGAAAAAAAGAAAAATATTCCGTCAACTCATAAAATACGTTGAGCACACGCATGCGGCGTAGTACGCCTTTAATGACAGACCATTGTTCATAATTAAAGCCGTTCTGTTCATTTAATGGAAATTATTTGTTTGCATGGTAACTAAATGAAGTTTTCAACAACTACATAGAGAATTATAAAATCAGACGACTAGGAGCATTATGCTTACATGGCCGAATTATCGTAAGTAAAATCTTTTATTTAATAATAAAAAAAAAATAGAGTTTTTTATAGAGCAAATAAAAACAAAATTAAGAAATGAATGTGGAAAAATGCGTCTTTGAGAAGCGGCAATTAACAAACCACATCAGTTTCTAATTTAAGTAAGTTCGTAAGTGAAAGTTGTGTGTTGCGCGCAAGCACCAGATTTTTTTACATTAAAGTAATACTTAGTAAATTAAAATGGTGCTCTTAGTTGTTTCTTTATGTTTAAAATGCCAAAAAGTGCTTCCGGCTGGTACATTTAAATGTTTCAAGTGTACGTTGCCGATTCACTACAAATGCATGGACTTGTCACTTGAAGAAAACAAAGCTTTGAAGGATCCAAAAAAACAACTCCTATATTTTTGTTATCGTTGTGACACTGATTCAAAACTTAAAATGAAGGAGTTACACAAGTCTATCTGTGAGCTAAAAAATAAATGTATAGAGTTCAGCTCTCTTGAAAAATCACTCGCTGATTTCAGTTCGTATATGAACGACATTGAAGCTAGGATTTCTTCAAATCAGACTATGCATACTTGTGGGTCAGAAGACTTTGAGGAATTGATGTACACTGATATGAATGAGCGTATTGCTAGAAAGAGGAATTTGATTTTATTCGGTTTAGAGGAATCAACTTCATCTACAGTACATGATAGGATCGAGCATGACACTAAAATTCTGACAGATCTGTTGAAGGTAGTATCCCCTAAATTTTATAAGTCCGTGAGATCTTTTCGCCTGGGAAAGAGTCACATTCCTGGTAAGCAACGACCTCTCAAAAGTAACTTTTCCGAGTGAAGAAGATGCTCTAGAATTACTATACGGTTTCAGTGCGGCTAAAAAAGCTGGCCTTATGTCTGTGTCTGCAATTAATAATAAAACTAAACGCCAACAAAACTATTATTTTGCGGTAAAAGAAAAGCTCAAAGAAAGATTAGCAGCTGGTGAAACAAATTTGACGATTCGTCACATTAGTGGCATTCCGTAAATTGTTCAAAGTAATAATCATCACTCAAAAAACATGTAAGTTCCGTGTCAAATCCTTTATTCAGTATAATTTACCAAAACGTTAGAGGACTAAATACTAAGTTATATAAGTTAAGAAGCCGTATTCCAATTTTAGACTGTGATGTAATAATATTAAATGAAACGTGGTTAACTAATAATGTCTGTGATGAGGAATTAGGATTTAATGATTATTGTATATATAGAGCTGATAGAAACATTCAAACTAGTACTAAATCTCATGGAGGTGGTGTCCTTATAGCTGTACGGAACTGCTATGCATCCTCTCTTATTCCTAGTAAATGTAATAGTGTAGAACAGTTATTTGTTCGGTTTGAACATGGTGCAATGAAGTATATTATTGGAACTGCTTATATTCCACCTAGACAACCTTATGATACCTATCAACTACTCTGCGATGAGATTGAAGCAGCATTACAACTATATTCTAGTCATGAATTCATCTTCTGTGGTGACTTAAACCTACCTGAATGGAAAGACTCGGACTCTTTATTGTCTTCATCCTCATCTACTACTTTAGTTTTCAACTCGTTTATAAACTTTTTAGCATTAAAGCAGGTGAATAATGTTAATAATAGTTTAAATAGAAGACTTGATTTAGTTTTTACAAATTGTGCTGAAGTAGAGGTGAGTCATTCTAATGTTAGTGTAGTCGATGAGGACAAACATCACCCTGTTTTACTCATTGATATAAAACAATATTCAAATAATATACCGTCTATCTTAAAATTTATTCAGGTTGAATATAATTTCTCTAAGGGGGATTATAACTCAATGCAAGCTTTCTTGTCATGCACTGACTGGTATAAATTAGTAGAATTCACTGATATTAACGATGGTTTAATGTATTTTAATTATATTCTATCACTAGCTATTGAACAATATGTTCCTATCAGTAAAACTTGCAATACGCAAAGATATCCCAAATGGTTCAATTCCGATCTTATTGAGAAAATCAAACACAAAAAAAAAATGTATCACAAACTTTATAAACTAACTGGTAGTTCTTGCTACTACAACAAATTTTCTGCTCTTAGAGCTGAGTGTAAATTTCTTTCTAGTATCTGTTATAAGAATTACATGTCTGAAATTGAAAAATCGATTCAGTCTAACATTAAAAACTTCTGGCGGTACATCAACTCTACAAGGAAGTCTTCTTCTTTGCCTTCACTTATGAATTATAACAATAATTCTTCAACTGATGGTAGTACTATTGCCAACTTTTTTCTGTAATTCACGCCGTGAATGGATTAACGAGATTCCCTCTGCCAACTTTTTTCTGAGGTTTATGAGTGCTCAAATAATTCTGATGTCAATTATGCTAACTCTCCTTGTTCCAACTCTTCTACCCGCATACACAGTTACTTTATATCTACTGATGAAATTGAACAAGCTATTTTATCTCTTGATGTCAGAAAATCATCCGGACCAGATAATATTCCTCCGCTCCTCATTAAAAACTGCCTGTATTCTCTTCTTACTCCTTTATACTATATTTTTAAAACGTCTCTTAATACTGATGTTTTTCCAGAATTATGGAAATCCTCTTTCGTAATTCCTTTCTTTAAGGCGGGAGATAAATATAATGTCTGCAATTACAGACCCATTTCTATTCAATCTGTTCTACCAAAACTTTTTGAGTCAATTATAAGTAACAAGTTAAAAAATGATCTTAGAACCTCAATTTTTCCCCAACAACATGGTTTCTGCTCTGGTAGAACAACGGTTACTAATCTGTCAACTTACCAAACTTTTATTGTCAAAACGATATCTGATAGCCACCAAGTTGACTCAGTATTCGCAGAGTTCTCAAAGGCCTTTGATTAACTCAATCATAGTATACTATGCAAAAAGTTAAAAGATATTGGCATCTCTGGAAATCTCTAGGTCTGGCTCAAAAGCTATTTAACTGGTCGTTCTCAGACCGTCAAAATTAAATCCTATCGTTCTCTTCCTATTCCTGTCCTGTCCGGTGTGCCTCAGGGTTCCAATCTTGGTCCTTTCCTCTTCCTCATTTTCATCGATGATATCCATCTTGCTATATCTGATTCTGAATTTCTTTTGTTTGCTGATGACCAGAAGATTTATTCAAAAATTTAATCTTCCTCCGACTGCAATCGCTTACAAACTACTCTTAATAATCTTTCCGATTGGTGTCAATCCAACAAATTATACTTAAACAAATCAAAATGTTACTGTTTATCTTTCTCTCATAAAAAATCCGCACTAGATCATTCATATACCATAGACCACAGCCCTGTAACTACACCTTTTCCAATTTTATTCGAGAAGATGTCAATTGTATTTGAGAAGACACCAAATGTATATGATCATAGTCAGTTTAATTTGAGAAAACATGAAATGTAGTTGAGAATAGTCAATTTTATTTGAGAAAGTATTACTTTAATTTTGAAATTCATTAATTTTATTTGAGAATGTGTTAAGAAGTTGTGTGTTGAGAAGTTGTCAATGTATTTGGGGAAAAAGCTGTCCGTGCCATCAGGACCAACCCGGGAGGAACAATATTTGACCGCCTAACACAGCACCTCGCATATGCAGATGATGTGGAGATAATGGCCAGATCCCTTCCAGCATTAGCAGGAGCTTTAGAAGAGTTCGAGGAGGCAGCTGCGGCTAGGGGACTTTGGATAAATGAGGCGAAGTCGGCATACATGAAGAGCAGCAGACGTCACCCTTTGCAAGCCAATGAGACAATCAGTATCGGCACCCATAGGTTTCCAGTATTGCAAGGAATTTAAGTACCTTGGTTCCTTGATGTCAGATAATAACAAAATCAAGGCTGAAATTGGCGCAAGAATAGCTGCGGGAAACCGATGCTACTTTGCACTTAAGCGGGTACTGAAATTCAGAGGAATGTCTAGAAAGGCGAGAGAAGTGGTATACAAGACCATGATACGGCCTGTGGTAACCTACGGAAGCGAAACGTGGACAATAACGGCCGAACACGAAAGAATGCTTGGAGTCTGGGAGAGAAAGATCCTGCGCAAGATATACGGACTTATATGTGACGGAGGAGTTTGGAGAGCAAGGTATAACAGGGAACACGCTGCACTATATAGAGAGGCTGACATTGTTAGCTTCATCAAGGCGTCTCGCATAAGATGGCTTGGCCATGTGGAGAGGATGCAGGAAGGAAGGGTACCCAGAAAAGTTCTGTACGGTCAACCGGGAGGAGGAAGAAGGAGAGGAAGGCCACCACTACGATGGATAGACGACGTGGAAGCGGATTTGGGAAAGCTTGGAGTAAGACGGTGGAGAGCTGCCGCAGCAGATCGAGAGAAGTGGCAAAAAATCGTAAAGGAGGCCCAGGTCCCCCGCGGACCGTAGCGCCGAGGAGTAAGTAAGTAAATCAATGTATTTGAGAAATCTGCTGTATAATTGTATCAGACAATAAAATCAGCTCTTCCGTTGTTTACTTGAAAATAAATAACACAGACTGTTATGTTTTTGTTCATGTAGGCTAATTTTTTGAATATTTAAGTTATTTTACTGTAAGTGTTACGTGATTTTTACTATCTGTGCTACATTTTAAAAGATTGTGGTATTCTTCTTTTTTATTTATAATTGAAATGGAGTTAAAAGACAAGTGTGGAATTTGTAGATCTTTTATGTTGAGGAGACAAGTAATACGAATGTAGACATTTGCTTCATAATACTTGTGATGAAAATCAGCGTCGTTTACAAAATGTTAATGCTCAGCTATGCCTTATTTGTCGTCAGAACATTGAATCAGAAGAGAATATCGAGAGGAAATCATATCAGAAGCACTCCATCCAAGATAGGTGTAATATTGTTGTATTCTTTTAATGATTTAATTTTATCACCTGTTTTTTTTTACATATGTTAATGTGATAAGGAAGTTGGAGTCAGTTTTATATAATATAATGTATTTAATCAAGGACCTTTTTTTTTTTAGGGGGAAAATTGTAATATTGTTGTATTCTTTTAATGATTTAATTTTATCACCTGTTTTTTTACTTTCACTTACCCATATATGAAATATATAGTAAGTGGAAGTATTGCGATCGTGAAAAAATTCGACTTCGGGTTTTCAACGGAAATACACGTTTTGGGGTCCCCTGAGTCGAAATGACCAAGTCCCGCGAAATGGTCTGTGTGTGTGTGTGTCTGTGTGTGTGTGTGTGTGTGTGTGAACAGACTAGCTCAAAAACTATAAACCGTGCGATCCTGAAATTGGGTATTTAGTGTAGGTATATGCCCGCGATGTGACAGCATAAATTTCATCAAAATTACTTAAAGGGAGGGGGTACTTTACTTAATAACTTTTTAGGTTTTTTTCGATTTTCTCAAAAACGGCTCTAACGATTTTGGTTAAACTGAGTATTTCATTTATTTATATGCCCGAGATATGACTGTAAAAATTTCATCAAAATTGATTAACCGGAGGGGGGACTTTACTTAATAAATTTTGTAACATTTTCACGTGTTTTTTTTATTAACTCTAAATCGGCTTTAACGATTTTGATCAAACTGGGTATTTGATGTATTTATATGCCCTAGATATGACTGTAAAAATTTCATCAAAATTGATTAACCGGAGGGGGGACTTTACGTAATAAATTTTGTAACATATGCACGTGTTTTTTTTAGTTACTCTAAATTGGCTTTAACGATTTTGATCAAACTGGGTATTTGATGTATTTATATGCCCGAGATATAAATGAAAAAATTTCATCATAATTGATTAACCGGAGGGGGCACTTTACTTAATAAATTTTGTATCAGTTTTACGTGCTTTTTTTATTCAATCAAAAACGGCTTTCACGATTGTGACCAAACTGGGTATTTGATGTATGTATATGCCAAATATGTGATAGCCAACATTTCATCAAAATTGATCAACCGAAGGGGGGACTTTACTTAATAAATTTTGTATCATTTTCACGGGGTTTTTTATTTACTCAAAAACGGCTTTAACGATTAATAAAAATAAGATATGAATGTAGAAAAATGTGTGACTTTGGGAAATGATATTTAACAAAACACGTCAATTTCTAATCTAAATAAGTTGGTAAGTGAAAGTTGTGTGTTGCGCGCACGCACCAGATTTTTTTATATATGTTAATGTGATAAGGAAGTTGGAGTCAGTTTTATATAATGTAATGATGCAATAAAAGGAGTTTTTGTTATAAAGTATCAAGTCCTTGATTAAATACATTATAATAGGCAAAGGATTGTAACGGCTGCTAACAGAGGGGAAGATTGGGTAGCATTAAGTACCCAATTAAATGTTCCTTACAAAACCGCATATCGCTGGATCAGGTCCGGCGATGATGTACCTCTACCCAAAGGGGGCAAGAAGCCAAAAGCTCTAACAGAAGAAGAAATAGATGTAATTATATCTTGGATAGAGGAAGATACTGATTACACTAAAACAGATTAGAAATAGGACTTTTACCACTCTCCAAAAAACTGTTTCAACATCAACAATTGGAAACTACCTTGAGGGCAGAGTATATAGGGTCAAACAAGTCCATCATGAACCTGTAACAATGAACTCTTGAATTGAAAACAAGGTTAGGCGAGCCGAATATGTTCAAACTATAAACCGACTTATACAGCAAGGAAAACAAATCGTGTGGTTTGACGAGACCAACTTCAATCTTTTTTGTAGGCGTAGAAGAGGACGCGCCAAAATTGGAGAAAGAGTAGTGCAAAAGTTACCTGCAAGCAAAGGTCCAAATGTGCATATAATTTGTGCTTTATCGGCCGCTGGCATATTATCTGTGGATAGAAGAAGAGGATCGTTTAAAAATGAATCAGTAAACGCATGGGTAGAAACAATTTTACAAAAGTGGCAAGAAACTGGTAATCGCCTTGAGGATCTTGTCATCGTTGCCGATAATGCCCCATGCCACAGCCGTTTAGAAAACGTCATCGATGGAATACCAGCAACACTCCTGCGGTTGGCTCCTTATTCACCAATGCTTAATCCTGTTGAAACAATCTGGACTAAGGTTAAGGCATTCGTGAAAGCAAATTTAAGAGTTCCAGACGTTCAACCTCCTGTTGTTGGAGAACAAAGACTGATCTACCTAGAAAATGTGATTGACCAAGCAAAATACACTATCGCCGGTGGAGATTGCGCCCGTGCGGTTCAGCACACCACAAGTTTCCATCCAGCAGCATTAGCAATGGAAGACATGGAAGTAGGGAGGTGAAAAGCAGGAAGCCAGTTAATATTACTTCAGTACATAGCTTTTTTCTGCAGTTTGTGTTATGTTTTTATTGCACCACATTACATTTGTTTTATGTATGTAGAGTTTTATGTTTTGTTATAAATGTTTGTAATGTTCTTTTAATTCAATAAATAATGTGTTCAAATGCAATACTGTACATTCGATTTTTTTCTGTGTTCACAAGTACTTAACATTTAAAAATAGTTTAATTGACGTTTTCTCAAATCATGGGCGGATCCAGCCGACCGTAAAGGGGGGGCTGCATCCCCACAGCCCTTCATTTTGATCTGCTAATCAGCTTTTATACATTTATGTTCCTTTCCCACAACTATAATTCTACTTGTTATGCACATTATTTGTTCTTAAACTTGCTTCCTTACATTAAGGAAAGTCAAATCCCATCTTTAAATGACTAAAAATTTTTCAAAGGGAGGGGCTGCAGCCCCCCCCCCTGGATCCGCCAATGTCTCAAATACATTAGACTACTTCTCAAATACATTTGACTATTCTCATATACAAATGACATTTTCTGAAATTAACTTTCTTACTTCTCGAATAAAGTTAGAAAAGGTGTAGAGTCTCAAGTATCGGAGATCTAGGAGTGATCTTCGATTCCAATCTTACTTTTAAACTACACGTTGAACATATTGTAACGCGGAAGATGTCCTTTAAACCTAGGAGACCCTGAGAGAGAGGGGGAACTCCTAGAAGAGTCTGGGGGAGACAGTCAGGCAGTCTGGCAGAGTCTGTCAGTCAGCTGAGAGGGGCAGTCAGAGACAGTCAGCAGTCTGGAGCGGAGGCTGAGTCTGAGATGGGCTGTCGAAGTCTGGGACAGGCAGAGTGAGCCTGGGGCATAGGGGATCCGAAGTAGTCAAGTACCCCCAGGTGATTTATGAGTCAAGGTACCCCCCCTTGTGTAGGTGGGACGTATAGAAACTATTGTAAATAATAAATAGTGTAAATTATACCTAATTGCTTAATTACCTCACAACCCTTGCCCAAAGATCCTTGTGTCACATTTGACTGGTGAATTTTAAGTATGGGGGTGACACAAATTTGGTGGAGGCGCCGGGCAAGGGGTGTGACAATCTTTGATTGATGGTAAAGGCGCGCAGTAAGGACTATTCAAGAAACACTATGCCGTCGGACGAGGAGGATACTAAGTCGGAATGCGGGTCGAGGTCCGTAAGAGTTAAAAGTTCCGGTCCCCACTTTTAGCGGCCGTATTGGAGAGGACCCTAAAAGATTTTTCCGACACTTTGAAAGGGCGGCGAAGGAGAATGGTTGGGACACCGAAGCGTTTTTCCAGTTACTTCCTTGCTACTTAAGAGAAGCCGCTTTGGACTGGTTCGACACAGCGGGAGAAGAATGGACGGATTATGAAGAGGCCAAAAACGAATTAACAGAGGTATTTTCTCAAAGGAGATTCGTCGTATTACGAACTCATCAAGAAAAAACAAAAGCCGAATGAAGCCGTTTGGGACTACTACCATAGTGTCTGCAAACTTTGCTACGACGTAGATCCCAAAATGCCAGAACGAGAGAAGATTCGCCACATCATGACCTGTCTTTCATCCGAAATTCTCTCAAGGGTCGCCGAAAAAACCAACCGAACGATGGAGGAGCTGCGAGAGAACATCAGAAGGGCGGAAGCAGCTACATTCCTGGTGGAGAGGCGGAAGGTAGAGGAGAAAAGCCGAAGCAGCACCTCGGACCTTAGCCGGGACATTGAGGAAATCAGGGCCCAACTCGGAGAGCTGGTAAAAAGAGGTGAGCCTAACAGATCTAACTTTTATTTACAAAATAAACATAATAATTACAAAAAAGCTTACATTAAATCAGAATCGAAAAATAGGAATTTAACATCTAGAAATCATGATGGTACAGTTATTTGTTTTAAATGCCCCAGACCGGGCCATTTCGACAGAAATTGCCCAAACCAATTGCAATAGCGATCCAGGCCAAGTTCGCTACTGCAGTTAAGAAAGTAAAATGTTTTTTGTGTAAAAAATTTGGCCATAAGAAGAAATACTGTAAAAAGAATCCTAAGTACCGATTACGTAAGAGAAAAAGTAGTTGTTTTGTGAATAAAGTTTCGGACACAAATTTAAATTCTTTGGTTCTATCAGCGTACTTTGATAAAAAGGAGGTGAAGCTTTTAGTAGATACGGGGGCTACCCGAAGTATTTTGAACTCGTCAATAGTTGACGACTTGGAGGAGGAAATTAAAAAAATTGAGTTTATAAGATTAAGAGGAGCTGATGGAAAAAATTTGCATGTTAAAGGGGTTCTTTCTACAATGTTTCAATTAGATAATGTAATTCTTAACCATGAGTTTATTGTTGTAAATAATTTGTGTGTACAGAGTATTTTAGGTTTAGATTTTTTAGAAAAATATAAGTCAAACATTAACCTAGAAGAGAGGACTTTATCGATAAAACTCCCAGGTCGGAAGAAAAATTTTATTTTGACCCTTTAATCGTAATCGCGGGATTGAATGGAGTAGAGACAGACGAGGAAGGGGGCGGAAATAGCCACGACGGGCTCTTATTACCGGTTAAAGTACTCAGCTTACAAGACAATTGTTCTCCCACTGACCACCTGCCTTTTAACGTCAATCCGGACCTTCCTCACGTTCAAAAGAAATGTCTTATTGACCTGTTAAAGAAATACGAGTATCAAGACACGATAAAAGAAACGCCCTTTAAAATAATTTATGGACGAGACCCGATTTTACCAGCTGATACATCATTGAAACCTTTCGATGGTATGGAAGAAACATCTAGACATTTTTTGGAGATGCTATCGGAAACGCGAGAAAACGCCCGAAAAAGAATAGAAAAGGCTCAAGTTAAACAAAAACGGATTCACGATCGAAAAAGAAAAAACATTAAATTCCAACCAGGGGATTAAGTGCTTGTTTTCACTCCGCTTAGGAAGAAGGGTCTTAGCAGTAAATTTCTACATCGATGGATAGGACCGTCCGAAATTATTAGACAAATAGGACCATTAAATTATGAAATCCGAATAAAGAAGGATAGGAAATCTAAGGTCGAGACGATACACGTAGGGCGTATGAAACGATTTTTCGATCGTTGAAAGAGAAAGAAAAAAAAAAAAAAAATGAATGAGAAAATAGATCCTTAGATTATAAACAAAAAAAAAATATAAGATTTCAATTAAATTGTGGAATATCTTTTTGCTTTGGGGGAAAAGAGTGGAATCTAAAAGTTAAAAAAATAAGAAATGCTAAATTTGCGTCTGCCAGGAAACAATAGAGCACTGAGCAAGCGGTACCCGGGAACAAGGAACACAAAATTGGGCATAGCTAATTGTTAGCAAAATGCTGACAATTAAAAATTGTCATAACTAACGAACAATTGAGGATCCTGCAACGTCCAAGAAATATCCAATTCGATTGGAAAATAAGGAGTCTAGATAACAATGCGCACCTCCCCATTGTAATTGGGCATTGTAAAATAATCGTCAGCAAGATACAATTGATAAGCGTGCAACGTTGAGAAAACACGATAGCCAGTTGAGAATCATGGTTTTGGGTTGCGGTCATTGTGTTTTCCCATCTTTGCTTTTTAAAGAACTTAAGCAAAAATTTGTCGGAGCCAAAGATTTCAATCACTATCGCGGTTTTCTAATAAAGAAATGGGTAAAAGAATTTCATTGAGAAGGCCTATTGTCACGGATAGGTAAACAGCGCCAACAGCTTCCCAGTCTAAGTCGGCGTCCAATTCCAAGAAGGGAGACTAGAGTAAGAGAGCAGCCATAGTCAGCGATAAACATAGGTCAGTCGGTGAGGTGTTATGCAGGATAGGCAAAACAAACGCTCTTTTAAAGCCCTTTATCGAGAAATAATTAAGATTTTTGATTGTTTATTCCTTTTTGGTTTAATGACTTATATTTTTCTAGTTCTTTAGTAGTAGAAATTGGAAATGTTTAGTAAAAAATAGAATTTGTAAGTAAAAGTATAATTTTTAAGTAAAAGTCTTAGAGGGTATTATTGACTAAATTTGTATCTTTTATAGTTAAAGAATAAATTTAAAGTAGCAGAACAATGGAATTCAGTTTTTTTTTTTTTGTTTTTTTTATTAAGTCAAGAAATAATTATAAAGGAATTTCACTGCATCTTGTAGATGTTATCGTGGTTCTTAAGGGGAAAATTAAATAAATGAGACGGCCGGCATCCCACACCCCTTTGAGGTTCAAAGGGTAGTAGTGTTTGAAGAGAGTAGTAGAGTACTTAGAGAGTAAAGTTTTTGATTTTGTTGTGGAATCCAACGAGTCAAACGTAGAAGGCTTAAGTATGCAACAAGTTTCTCAGAGTCAAACTGAGGTAATATTTGGGGATGTGCTAGTCAAAAGCACGGTATATCAGAGAATGAACGACAAAAGGGGTGAGCCGATGATTGTCGACTTCAAAAGAGAAAATGGTGCAGTGAGGTTCCTCTATTTGAGTTTCTTATGGGTTCTCATCTTTTTTGTTGTTTCGATTTTTTGTTTTGTTTTAAACATTCAGTACTTGCTTCTTTTGTTCGTAAACTCTACAGTTAAGTAAATATGTAAAAAACGAGTTTTCTGCCGCTTTGTTTATTTTTTGTTACAGGTCCCAACTTACCAACGAGGACGTTGGTATTCAGGGGAGGGGGGAGTTGTCACGTGGAAGATGTCCATTGAACCTAGAAGACCCTGAGAGAGAGGGGGAACTCCTAGAAGAGTCTGGGGGAGACAGTCAGGCAGTCTGGAGCGGAGGCTGAGTCTGAGATGGGCTGTCGAAGTCTGGGACAGGCAGAGTGAGCCTGGGGCATAGGGGATCCGAAGTAGTCAAGTACCCCCAGGTGATTTATGAGTCAAGGTACCCCCCCCCCCCCTTGTGTAGTTGGGACGTGTAGAAACTATTGTAAATAATAAATAGTGTAAATTATACTTAGTTGCTTAATTACCTCACAACCCTTGCCCAAAGATCCTTGTGTTACATTTGACTGGTGAATTTTAAGTATGGGGGTGACAATATTAAAAATAGCTCTTATAAAATGCTTGGTTTCGTCATCCGTAATTGCAGTCAATTTAATAATCCGTTATGTTTTCTTCATTTTTATAAATCGTTGGTAAGACCCATCCTGGAATACGCCTCAGTGATTTGGGATCCCAAATATTCTGTCGACATAAAACTTCTACAATCTGTTCAAAATAAATTTTTAAAAATTATCTCCTTCAAACTAGGTACTTTCAACTCTCTTTCAGATTCTACTCTCACCTCTTTCAATCTTCCCGAACTTACTGATAGACGAAATTACTATGATTTAATATTTGTTTTTAAATTAGCCAATAACTTCTTTGACTGCTCTGAACTTCTCTCCTATCTTCAGTTTAATGTTACTTCCATCCAGACCATCCTAAATTATTCTTCATTGAATTTAAGAGAACAAATTTTGCCATACACTCTCCTCTGCATCGTATGATGCTAAAATGGAACAATTTACCTAATAACATAGACATTTTCCAAAACATATTCTTAATCTCCGGACATAATTTTTCTATGGGTGCTATTTTTTAAGTGTTTTTTTTTCTTCTCTTGTTCTTGTTCTTCTTCTTTCCTGTAAATTTATTCTATTTTATATTATTTTTCCATACTTTTATATAAATGTTATATTTTTTTCCCCTATACATGTATTTTTTATAAATGTTACATTTTTTCCTATAAATGTATTTTTCTATAAATGTTATATTTTTCTTCTTTTTTTTCTTAAGTTTTCCTTTATATTATTAGTTATATCTTATAAAACAAAAAAAGTTATATTTTATAAAAGTTTATAAAAAAAAAAGTTTTGAAGGAGCACAAAGTGAACACTCCAGTAGCTGATGGTGATATTTTCTTGAGGTAAGTTTAAAATGTATATTTATTGAGAGCGTTTTTTAATTCGTAGTCAGTTCGTAACACCCGTAACAAAAAAGGCACAAAAGTTTATGTTGTGTATCGATTATGAGTGATCAAGTCTCTAGTCCCGCTCTTTTTGTGATTACCTCCCACATTATGTTATCTTTTCAACCATGTAAAGTGTTTATTTATTGTGTTATTTAATAAATAGGGGTAAAAGACTGGTTTTTTCATGATTATTTAACAATCTAGATATAACAAAGTGGCGACGAGGATAAACATAGAGAAAACGGACATTCTAATCTCAAAGTTTATTGTCAACCAAGAAAAATCAACGCTGATCAATTCACCCAGTTTTTGAAACAACAGCAGAGTTGGGCATATTTATATTTATAAATACGAATATGAATTCATTTTTATCTTAATTTTAATGTGAATATGAATATAAATTTATTTATATCACAATATTTTTGAATATGAATATAAATAAATTCGTATTTACAAGTGTGAATATAAATGAATTCATATTCACAGGTTCTGTAAATAAAAAAAAATTCACAGGGAAAACTATGAATATTCACAAAAAAATGTGAATATTTATATCTCAGTCTGTGAATTCGGCCGTATTTATAAATAGAGATGTGAATATGAAAAAATTCACAAATTGAGATGTGAATTTATACTAAATTCATAATTTCCCAATAAATTTATAAAATTCTTTTCGGGTTTCTCCATATTAGTACATATTAAAGAGCACCTCAGCTATCCCTATAGCCGACACCAAGATCGATTATATCACGCAAGTTGTAATAAATCGATACTTGATGGCGGAATCTTAAAATCGATATTATTTTCATAATCAGCACCGCAGATAACTCTATAGCCGACACAAAGATCGATTATATCGCGTAAGTTGTAATAAATCGATAACTGACGGCGGAATCTAAAAATCGATATCATTTTCATAATCAGCACCTCAAATAACCCTCTAGCCAACACCAAGATCGATTAAATCACGCAAATTGTTATAAATCGATACTTGATGGCGGAATCTCAAAATCGATATTATTTACATAATCAGCACCTCAGCTATCCCTATAGCCGACACCAAGATCGATTATATCACGCAAGTTGTAATAAATCGATACTTGATGGCGGAATCTCAAAATCGATATTATTTTCATAATCAGCACCGCAGATAACTCTATAGCCGACACCAAGATCGATTATATCGCGTAAGTTGTAATAAATCTATAACTGACGGCGGAATCTAAAAATCGATATTATTTTCATAATCAGCACCGCAGATAACTCTATAGCCGACACCAAGATCGATTATATCACGCAAGTTGTTATAAATCGATACTTGATGGCGGAATCTCGAAATCGATATTATTTACATAATCAGAACCGCAGATAACCCTATAGCCGACACCAAAATCGATTATATCGCGCAAGTTGTAATAAATCGATAACTGACGGCGGAATCTCAAAATCAATATCATTTTCATAATTAGCACCTCAGCTATCCCTATAGCCGACACCAAGATCGATTATATCACGCAAGTTGTAATAAATCGATACTTGATGGCGGAATCTCAAAATCGATATTATTTTCATAATCAGCACCGCAGATAACTCTATAGCCGACACCAAGATCGATTATATCGCGTAAGTTGTAATAAATCGATACTAGATGGCGGAATCTCGAAATCGATATTATTTACATAATCAGCACCGCAGATAACCCTATAGCCGACACCAAAATCGATTATATCGCGCAAGTTGTAATAAATCGATAACTGACGGCGGAATCTCAAAATCAATATTATTTTCATAATCAGCACCGCAGATAACTCTATAGCCGACACAAAGATCGATTATATCGCGTAAGTTGTAATAAATCGATAACTGACGGCGGAATCTAAAAATCGATATCATTTTCATAATCAGCACCTCAAATAACCCTCTAGCCAACACCAAGATCGATTAAATCACGCAAGTTGTTATAAATCGATACTTGATGGCGGAATCTCAAAATCGATATTATTTACATAATCAGCACCTCAGCTATCCCTATAGCCGACACCAAGATCGATTATATCACGCAAGTTGTAATAAATCGATACTTGATGGCGGAATCTCAAAATCAATATTATTTTCATAATCAGCACCGCAGATAACTCTATAGCCGACACCAAGATCGATTATATCGCGTAAGTTGTAATAAATCTATAACTGACGGCGGAATCTAAAAATCGATATTATTTTCATAATCAGCACCTCAAATAACCCTCTAGCCAACACCAAGATCGATTAAATCACGCAAATTGTTATAAATCGATACTTGATGGCGGAATCTCAAAATCGATATTATTTACATAATCAGCACCTCAGCTATCCCTATAGCCGACACCAAGATCGATTATATCACGCAAGTTGTAATAAATCGATACTTGATGGCGGAATCTCAAAATCGATATTATTTTCATAATCAGCACCGCAGATAACTCTATAGCCGACACCAAGATCGATTATATCGCGTAAGTTGTAATAAATCGATACTAGATGGCGGAATCTCGAAATCGATATTATTTACATAATCAGCACCGCAGATAACCCTATAGCCGACACCAAAATCGATTATATCGCGCAAGTTGTAATAAATCGATAACTGACGGCGGAATCTCAAAATCAATATTATTTTCATAATCAGCACCGCAGATAACTCTATAGCCGACACAAAGATCGATTATATCGCGTAAGTTGTAATAAATCGATAACTGACGGCGGAATCTAAAAATCGATATCATTTTCATAATCAGCACCTCAAATAACCCTCTAGCCAACACCAAGATCGATTAAATCACGCAAGTTGTTACAAATCGATACTTGATGGCGGAATCTCAAAATCGATATTATTTACATAATCAGCACCTCAGCTATCCCTATAGCCGACACCAAGATCGATTATATCACGCAAGTTGTAATAAATCGATACTTGATGGCGGAATCTCAAAATCGATATTATTTTCATAATCAGCACCGCAGATAACTCTATAGCCGACACCAAGATCGATTATATCGCGTAAGTTGTAATAAATCTATAACTGACGGCGGAATCTAAAAATCGATATTATTTTCATAATCAGCACCGCAGATAACTCTATAGCCGACACCAAGATCGATTATATCACGCAAGTTGTTATAAATCGATACTAGATGGCGGAATCTCGAAATCGATATTATTTACATAATCAGCACCGCAGATAACCCTATAGCCGACACCAAAATCGATTATATCGCGCAAGTTGTAATAAATCGATAACTGACGGCGGAATCTCAAAATCAATATCATTTTCATAATTAGCACCTCAGCTATCCCTATAGCCGACACCAAGATCGATTATATCACGCAAGTTGTAATAAATCGATACTTGATAGCGGAATCTCAAAATCGATATTATTTTCATAATCAGCACCGCAGATAACTCTATAGCCGACACCAAGATCGATTATATCGCGTAAGTTGTAATAAATCGATAACTGACGGCGGAATCTAAAAATCGATATCATTTTCATAATCAGCACCGCAGATAACACTATAGCCGACACCAAGATCGATTATATCGCGTAAGTTGTAATTAATCTATAACTGACGGCGGAATCTAAAAATCGATATTATTTTCATAATCAGCACCGCAGATAACTCTATAGCCGACACCAAGATCGATTATATCGCGTAAGATGTAATAAATCAATACCTGGCTGTGGAATCTCAAAATCGATATTATTTACATAATCAGCACCTCAGCTATCCCTATAGCCGACACCAAGATCGATTATATCACGCAAGTTGTAATAAATCGATACTTGATGGCGGAATCTCAAAATCGATATTATTTTCATAATCAGCACCGCAGATAACTCTATAGCCGACACCAAGATCGATTATATCGCGTAAGTTGTAATAAATCGATACTAGATGGCGGAATCTCGAAATCGATATTATTTACATAATCAGCACCGCAGATAACCCTATAGCCGACACCAAAATCGATTATATCGCGCAAGTTGTAATAAATCGATAACTGACGGCGGAATCTCAAAATCAATATTATTTTCATAATCAGCACCGCAGATAACTCTATAGCCGACACAAAGATCGATTATATCGCGTAAGTTGTAATAAATCGATAACTGACGGCGGAATCTAAAAATCGATATCATTTTCATAATCAGCACCTCAAATAACCCTCTAGCCAACACCAAGATCGATTAAATCACGCAAGTTGTTATAAATCGATACTTGATGGCGGAATCTCAAAATCGATATTATTTACATAATCAGCACCTCAGCTATCCCTATAGCCGACACCAAGATCGATTATATCACGCAAGTTGTAATAAATCGATACTTGATGGCGGAATCTCAAAATCGATATTATTTTCATAATCAGCACCGCAGATAACTCTATAGCCGACACCAAGATCGATTATATCGCGTAAGTTGTAATAAATCTATAACTGACGGCGGAATCTAAAAATCGATATTATTTTCATAATCAGCACCGCAGATAACTCTATAGCCGACACCAAGATCGATTATATCACGCAAGTTGTTATAAATCGATACTAGATGGCGGAATCTCGAAATCGATATTATTTACATAATCAGCACCGCAGATAACCCTATAGCCGACACCAAAATCGATTATATCGCGCAAGTTGTAATAAATCGATAACTGACGGCGGAATCTCAAAATCAATATCATTTTCATAATTAGCACCTCAGCTATCCCTATAGCCGACACCAAGATCGATTATATCACGCAAGTTGTAATAAATCGATACTTGATGGCGGAATCTCAAAATCGATATTATTTTCATAATCAGCACCGCAGATAACTCTATAGCCGACACCAAGATCGATTATATCGCGTAAGTTGTAATAAATCTATAACTGACGGCGGAATCTAAAAATCGATATTATTTTCATAATCAGCACCGCAGATAACTCTATAGCCGACACCAAGATCGATTATATCGCGTAAGTTGTAATAAATCGATAACTGACGGCGGAATCTAAAAATCGATATCATTTTCATAATCAGCACCGCAGATAACACTATAGCCGACACCAAGATCGATTATATCGCGTAAGTTGTAATTAATCTATAACTGACGGCGGAATCTAAAAATCGATATTATTTTCATAATCAGCACCGCAGATAACTCTATAGCCGACACCAAGATCGATTATATCGCGTAAGATGTAATAAATCAATACCTGGCTGTGGAATCTCAAAATCGATATTATTTACATAATCAGCACCTCAGCTATCCCTATAGCCGACACCAAGATCGATTATATCACGCAAGTTGTAATAAATCGATACTTGATGGCGGAATCTCAAAATCGATATTATTTTCATAATCAGCACCGCAGATAACTCTATAGCCGACACCAAGATCGATTATATCGCGTAAGTTGTAATAAATCTATAACTGACGGCGGAATCTCAAAATCAATATCATTTTCATAATTAGCACCTCAGCTATCCCTATAGCCGACACCAAGATCGATTATATCGCGCAAGTTGTAATAAATCGATAACTGACGGCGGAATCTCAAAATCAATATCATTTTCATAATTAGCACCTCAGCTATCCCTATAGCCGACACCAAGATCGATTATATCACGCAAGTTGTAATAAATCGATACTTGATGGCGGAATCTCAAAATCGATATTATTTTCATAATCAGCACCGCAGATAACTCTATAGCCGACACCAAGATCGATTATATCGCGTAAGTTGTAATAAATCGATACTAGATGGCGGAATCTCGAAATCGATATTATTTACATAATCAGCACCGCAGATAACCCTATAGCCGACACCAAAATCGATTATATCGCGCAAGTTGTAATAAATCGATAACTGACGGCGGAATCTCAAAATCAATATTATTTTCATAATCAGCACCGCAGATAACTCTATAGCCGACACAAAGATCGATTATATCGCGTAAGTTGTAATAAATCGATAACTGACGGCGGAATCTAAAAATCGATATCATTTTCATAATCAGCACCTCAAATAACCCTCTAGCCAACACCAAGATCGATTAAATCACGCAAGTTGTTATAAATCGATACTTGATGGCGGAATCTCAAAATCGATATTATTTACATAATCAGCACCTCAGCTATCCCTATAGCCGACACCAAGATCGATTATATCACGCAAGTTGTAATAAATCGATACTTGATGGCGGAATCTCAAAATCGATATTATTTTCATAATCAGCACCGCAGATAACTCTATAGCCGACACCAAGATCGATTATATCGCGTAAGTTGTAATAAATCTATAACTGACGGCGGAATCTAAAAATCGATATTATTTTCATAATCAGCACCGCAGATAACTCTATAGCCGACACCAAGATCGATTATATCACGCAAGTTGTTATAAATCGATACTAGATGGCGGAATCTCGAAATCGATATTATTTACATAATCAGCACCGCAGATAACCCTATAGCCGACACCAAAATCGATTATATCGCGCAAGTTGTAATAAATCGATAACTGACGGCGGAATCTCAAAATCAATATCATTTTCATAATTAGCACCTCAGCTATCCCTATAGCCGACACCAAGATCGATTATATCACGCAAGTTGTAATAAATCGATACTTGATGGCGGAATCTCAAAATCGATATTATTTTCATAATCAGCACCGCAGATAGCTCTATAGCCGACACCAAGATCGATTATATCGCGTAAGTTGTAATAAATCTATAACTGACGGCGGAATCTAAAAATCGATATTATTTTCATAATCAGCACCGCAGATAACTCTATAGCCGAAACCAAGATCGATTATATCGCGTAAGTTGTAATAAATCGATAACTGACGGCGGAATCTAAAAATCGATATCATTTTCATAATCAGCACCGCAGATAACACTATAGCCGACACCAAGATCGATTATATCGCGTAAGTTGTAATTAATCTATAACTGACGGCGGAATCTAAAAATCGATATTATTTTCATAATCAGCACCGCAGATAACTCTATAGCCGACACCAAGATCGATTATATCGCGTAAGATGTAATAAATCAATACCTGGCTGTGGAATCTCAAAATCGATATTATTTACATAATCAGCACCTCAGCTATCCCTATAGCCGACACCAAGATCGATTATATCACGCAAGTTGTAATAAATCGATACTTGATGGCGGAATCTCAAAATCGATATTATTTTCATAATCAGCACCGCAGATAACTCTATAGCCGACACCAAGATCGATTATATCGCGTAAGTTGTAATAAATCTATAACTGACGGCGGAATCTAAAAATCGATATTATTTTCATAATCAGCACCGCAGATAACTCTATAGCCGACACCAAGATCGATTATATCGCGTAAGTTGTAATAAATCGATAACTGACGGCGGAATCTAAAAATCGATATCATTTTCATAATCAGCACCGCATATAACACTATAGCCGACACCAAGATCGATTATATCGCGTAAGTTGTAATAAATCTATAACTGACGGCGGAATCTAAAAATCGATATTATTTTCATAATCAGCACCGCAGATAACTCTATAGCCGACACCAAGATCGATTATATCGCGTAAGATGTAATAAATCAATACCTGGCTGTGGAATCTCAAAATCGATATTATTTTCATAATCAGCACCTCAAATATCCCTCTAGCCAACACCAAGATCGATTAAATCACGCAAGTTGTAATAAATCGATACTTGCTGGCGGAATCTCAAAATCGATATTATTTACATAATCAGCACCTCAGCTATCCCTATAGCCGACACCAAGATCGATTATATCAGGCAAGTTGTAATAAATCGATACTTGATGGCGGAATCTCAAAATCAATATTATTTTCATAATCAGCACCGCAGATAACTCTATAGCCGACACCAAGATCGATTATATCGCGTAAGTTGTAATAAATCTATAACTGACGGCGGAATCTAAAAATCGATATTATTTTCATAATCAGCACCTCAAATAACCCTCTAGCCAACACCAAGATCGATTAAATCACGCAAATTGTTATAAATCGATACTTGATGGCGGAATCTCAAAATCGATATTATTTACATAATCAGCACCTCAGCTATCCCTATAGCCGACACCAAGATCGATTATATCACGCAAGTTGTAATAAATCGATACTTGATGGCGGAATCTCAAAATCGATATTATTTTCATAATCAGCACCGCAGATAACTCTATAGCCGACACCAAGATCGATTATATCGCGTAAGTTGTAATAAATCTATAACTGACGGCGGAATCTAAAAATCGATATTATTTTCATAATCAGCACCGCAGATAACTCTATAGCCGACACCAAGATCGATTATATCACGCAAGTTGTTATAAATCGATACTTGATGGCGGAATCTCGAAATCGATATTATTTACATAATCAGAACCGCAGATAACCCTATAGCCGACACCAAAATCGATTATATCGCGCAAGTTGTAATAAATCGATAACTGACGGCGGAATCTCAAAATCAATATCATTTTCATAATTAGCACCTCAGCTATCCCTATAGCCGACACCAAGATCGATTATATCACGCAAGTTGTAATAAATCGATACTTGATGGCGGAATCTCAAAATCGATATTATTTTCATAATCAGCACCGCAGATAACTCTATAGCCGACACCAAGATCGATTATATCGCGTAAGTTGTAATAAATCGATACTTGATGGCGGAATCTCAAAATCGATATTATTTACATAATCAGCACCGCAGATAACCCTATAGCCGACACCAAAATCGATTATATCGCGCAAGTTGTAATAAATCGATAACTGACGGCGGAATCTCAAAATCGATATTATTTTCATAATCAGCACCGCAGATAACTCTATAGCCGACACAAAGATCGATTATATCGCGTAAGTTGTAATAAATCGATAACTGACGGCGGAATCTAAAAATCGATATCATTTTCATAATCAGCACCTCAAATAACCCTCTAGCCAACACCAAGATCGATTAAATCACGCAAGTTGTTACAAATCGATACTTGATGGCGGAATCTCAAAATCGATATTATTTACATAATCAGCACCTCAGCTATCCCTATAGCCGACACCAAGATCGATTATATCACGCAAGTTGTAATAAATCGATACTTGATGGCGGAATCTCAAAATCGATATTATTTTCATAATCAGCACCGCAGATAACTCTATAGCCGACACCAAGATCGATTATATCGCGTAAGTTGTAATAAATCTATAACTGACGGCGGAATCTAAAAATCGATATTATTTTCATAATCAGCACCGCAGATAACTCTATAGCCGACACCAAGATCGATTATATCACGCAAGTTGTTATAAATCGATACTAGATGGCGGAATCTCGAAATCGATATTATTTACATAATCAGCACCGCAGATAACCCTATAGCCGACACCAAAATCGATTATATCGCGCAAGTTGTAATAAATCGATAACTGACGGCGGAATCTCAAAATCAATATCATTTTCATAATTAGCACCTCAGCTATCCCTATAGCCGACACCAAGATCGATTATATCACGCAAGTTGTAATAAATCGATACTTGATAGCGGAATCTCAAAATCGATATTATTTTCATAATCAGCACCGCAGATAACTCTATAGCCGACACCAAGATCGATTATATCGCGTAAGTTGTAATAAATCGATAACTGACGGCGGAATCTAAAAATCGATATCATTTTCATAATCAGCACCGCAGATAACACTATAGCCGACACCAAGATCGATTATATCGCGTAAGTTGTAATTAATCTATAACTGACGGCGGAATCTAAAAATCGATATTATTTTCATAATCAGCACCGCAGATAACTCTATAGCCGACACCAAGATCGATTATATCGCGTAAGATGTAATAAATCAATACCTGGCTGTGGAATCTCAAAATCGATATTATTTACATAATCAGCACCTCAGCTATCCCTATAGCCGACACCAAGATCGATTATATCACGCAAGTTGTAATAAATCGATACTTGATGGCGGAATCTCAAAATCGATATTATTTTCATAATCAGCACCGCAGATAACTCTATAGCCGACACCAAGATCGATTATATCGCGTAAGTTGTAATAAATCTATAACTGACGGCGGAATCTAAAAATCGATATTATTTTCATAATCAGCACCGCAGATAACTCTATAGCCGACACCAAGATCGATTATATCGCGTAAGTTGTAATAAATCGATAACTGACGGCGGAATCTAAAAATCGATATCATTTTCATAATCAGCACCGCAGATAACACTATAGCCGACACCAAGATCGATTATATCGCGTAAGTTGTAATAAATCTATAACTGACGGCGGAATCTAAAAATCGATATTATTTTCATAATCAGCACCGCAGATAACTCTATAGCCGACACCAAGATCGATTATATCGCGTAAGATGTAATAAATCAATACCTGGCTGTGGAATCTCAAAATCGATATTATTTTCATAATCAGCACCTCAAATATCCCTCTAGCCAACACCAAGATCGATTAAATCACGCAAGTTGTAATAAATCGATACTTGCTGGCGGAATCTCAAAATCGATATTATTTTCATAATCAGCACCGCAGATAACCCTATAGCCGATACCAGGATCGATTATATCGCGTAAGATGTAATAAATCAATACCTGGCTGTGGAATCTCAAAATCGATATTATTTTCATAATCAGCATCCCAAAAAACCTAGTAATCTATATCAGGTAATATCTGATGTGATTTCCATAAAAAGGGTAAACTCTTTAATGTGTACCAATAGGGAGAAATCCGAAAAGAATTTTATAAATTTATTGGGAAATTATGAATTTAGTAGAAATTCACATCTCAATTTCTGAATTTTTCCATATTCACATCTCTATTTATAAATACTGCCGAATTCACAGACAGATATAAATATTCACATTTTTTTGTGAATATTCACAATTTTCCCTGTGAATGTTTTTTTATTTACAGAAATATTAGTATATATGAATAAATTCGTATTCACACCTGTGAATATGAATTTATTTATATTCACACTTGTAAATACGAATTTATTTATATTCATATTCACATTAAAATTAAAATAAAAATAAATTCATATTCGTATTTATAAATATAAATATGCCCAACTCTGAACAACAGCAGCAGCAATTTTCAGCCATGCTAGAAAAATTCTCGTCCATAAATCAAAGCACTTCTTCAACACTTCCTCAACATAATGTAAGTAAATTTGATAACAATATAAAGAACGGTTTGACAACTTTCTTGCCCTAAAAGGCCTAGCGTCAGACAAAGACTCAGAAAAACAATTCTTTTAAATAGCATTGGCCCTGAATATTTCGAGTTGCTCAAACTATCAGTAGAACCAAAAGAACTCAATACTTTAACATTTGATGAAATCATTAAAACACTTGACGACCACTGACCGAGAAAAAAATATTTTAGTTGAAAGACACAAGTTTCTATCACAAAAACAAGCACCTAACCAATCTATCCAAGATTTTGTCATCCAATTACGAAAATACACTTTCGAGACCACGTAGTGGGAGTCAAAATAATTATAATTCAAGACCTAGAGATAAATCAAATTCATGACATACACGCCTTAATTTAAAACACCTGGGGATTGAAGGGCTTAGTTTAAAATGTGGTAGAAATAATCACAATTCAAAACATTGCAGAGTTACTCCGAATAAATTAAAATGTCAATACTGTGAGAAGTCAGTTCATGTCGAAAAAGTGTGCCTAAAAAGATTAATGTCAGTAAAAAAGGAAGTGCAGTCAGTAGACTCAGAAGAAACTCATTCCTCCATGATCAATACACAATGTATGAAATAAACAGTCAGAATCAAGACACAGAAGTATTTCGTTCAAGTATAATTCAGATAATTCAACAATGTGAAGTAGATTCCGGAGCAGGACAAACACTGTTAAATGAATCAAATTTTAATCGACTAAATCTTAATAAGAAACTTAGAGATAACAGCATCCGATTTTGTTGAATTTAATATTTAGATTTATTATAAATATCGATAGTTGAGTCAGTAAATGTGGTAAAACCTGACTTGTAACCTTCTGGTGTGTGCGTTACTGTTTCATTATACCATATGTAAATAAAAGTGTTCTCTTGTTTACTATTCAGAGTTTCTTTCACATTTTCCCCAATAACATCAACAGGTTATGGGCCCAGACCTTTACAATGTCGTTTAATAGTTACCCCGCGATTGAAAAGCTAATTGGTAGGGAAAACTACAGCGATTGGAAGTTTGCTGTGGAACAAATCTTGAAGTTAGAAGATTACTGGGGAGTTGTGAGCGGAACCGAAAACGATAAAAATAAAGATGCCAAAGCTCTTGCTAAAATTATATTATATGTGGATAAAATAAACTATTCACATGTTAAAAGTGCGAAAACTGCCAAAGAAGCATGGACAGCCCTAGAAAGAGCGTTTGAAGACTCAGGACTCACAAGAAGAATTGGCCTATTAAGAACTCTGGTGACTACCCAATTAAATAATTGCAGGTCAGTTGATGAATATTGTGACATAATAATAAAAACAGCTCACAAATTAAATGATTTGGGATTGGTGGTGGATGATGAGTGGATAGGAACTTTACTGTTGGCTGGATTGCCTGAGGAATACAGACCAATGATTATGGGGATTGAGAGCAGTGGTATTAAAATAACTGCAGATTCAATCAAAGTGAAAATTCTGCAGAATGTAAAATCACCCCAGGATACAGCTGTCCAGCCAGACACCCATCAGGAGGAAGCAGCTTGGTTCGTGAAGAAGAACTCCAAAAATATCAAGCGTTGCCATGTATGCAATAAAACTGGTCATCTTGCATCCAGCTGCTGGTATAAGAAGTCTAACAATCTTGAACAAAATAAAGGTAAACCTGGTAGGCCAAATAGTAATAATAATGTATTTGTGGCATTTCCTACTTACACCAAGATGGACAGTGATGAATGGTATTTAGATTCATGTGCTTCGACGCACATCACAATGAATAAAGATGCCTTGTACAAGGTTTCGCACCAGACAGGTATGAAAATAAAAACTGCTAATAACAGTGAAATTGATGTAGAATGTATAGGCAATCTTAAATTAATGTTGCAGTCTGAGAATGGCTATTCTGAATTTGAAATTAATAGAGCAATGTATGCTCCTGATATTACAATCAATCTTCTATCAGTGAGTAAAATCACTGAGAAAGGATATCAAGTATTATTTAGTGAAGCCAACGCTCAAATAATTAATGAACATGGTGAAATTGTTGCTAGTGCCACTGAGGTTAACGGTATTTATCGAATGAATCGACCTGGTGTTAGTAATCAAACTGTTTATGCAATTGAAAATTCTGATAATATTTGGCACAGACGTTTGGGTCACCTAAATAGGAAGAGTATGAGTCTACTAAAGAATTTAGGAGTAGGTCTGAGTGCAGATATGAATATCTCTAATGATCCATGTATCATTTGCTGCAGAGGTAAACAAGCAAGACTGCCTTTCAAGTCAAGCAAAACTAAGACCTCTGAATGTTTGGAGCTGATACATTCAGATCTATGCGGACCCATGGAGCAGAGGTCTATAGGAGGTCATAGGTATTTCATTACATTTATAGATGACTATACCCACATGATTTTTGTTTATTTTCTTTCTGAGAAAAATCAAGTTCTTAATATTTTTAAACAATTTAAAAATTTAGTTGAAAAACAAACTGGGAAGCAAATTAAAAAGTTCAGGACAGACCGTGGAACCGAATTTGTGAATAAAGAGTTTGAGCATTTTTTATCAGAAGTAGGAATAGCTCATCAGAAATCCTGTCGTTATAGTCCACAACAATGTGGAGTAAGTGAGAGGGCCAACCGCACCATCGTAGAAAAAGCTCGAAGTATGCTGTTTGATGCCAACTTACATAAAGAATTCTGGGCTGAAGCTGTACACACGTCTGTCTATTTAATAAATAGATCTCCATCATCTTCTATCAAAAATAAAATTCCTGTTGAACTGTGGGATGGTCATAAGCCAGACCTATCTAATCTCAAAGTTGTTGGTTGGTAAGGCAATGGCTCACGTCCCTGATCCTATACGCAAGAAGTGGGATCCTAAATCTAAAGAATTCATTTTTGTTGGTTATGGGGAAAATGAAAAAAGTTACAGATTAATAGATCCTTTTACTAAGAAAGTAATTTATAGTCGAGACGTAGTTTTCATTGAAAAATCTGAAAGTTTACCTCAATGTATTATTCGTGAAGATCAGTTTTCTCAGGAGGAGTACTGTAGAGAAAACGAAAACATTTTAGAGGCCACTGAAAAAATGAAAGATGAGGCTACGCAGACCATTGAACCAGAAATGGTTACCAAGGCTATTGAACCAGAAGTGGTGGAAGAAGGCTCTACCCAAGAAGTCACCAATTCAAGGAGGCAAGTACGAACCCCTTCCTATTTAAAAGATTATGAGTTGTATGCTACAATTAGTAGTTCCGATGGAGCACCTCTCTCATTTGAAGAAGCTATAAATTCAAAAGATTGGCAAGATGCTATTCAGTGTGAGCTATTATCCCATGAACGGATGCAGACTTGGACACCATCAGACTTACCTCCCGGATTGAAAGCAATAGAAACTAAATGGGTATTTAATGTCAAAAGCGACGGTACGAGAAAAGCAAGGCTTGTTGCAAAAGGTTTCCAACTTGAGGAGGAGGATCCTATAGCCTCAATGTATGCACCTGCTGCTAGACTGTCTACCATTCGTACCTTGATGGCATATGCTGTACAAGAGGGGCTTGAAATGAAACACCTGGACATACCAACAGCATTTTTAAATGGTGTATTAGAATCTGAGGTCTATATTAATATGCCTAAGGGTGTTACTTCTGAGAAACGCCATTTGAAATTGAATCGTGCCTTATATGGATTGAAAGAAAGTCCTAGGTGCTGGAATAATAAATTGAACAAAACATTACTCGATTTTGGTTTTGTAAGATCAAATTTTGATTTTTGTCTCTATGTTAAACAGAAAATTGCCATCGTTGTATTCGTTGACGATTTACTCTTAATAGGTAATAAAATTGAAACCCAACAAGTTGTTAGTCATCTGAAGAAAGAATTCAATGCTAAAGATTTAGGAGAGGTCTCAAAGTTTATTGGAATGGATATATTAAGAAAAGAAAATTCCCTGATAATATCTCAAAGCGATTACATTAAGAAAATCCTTCAAGATTTCAACATGGAGAATGGAAGAGGAGCTGCGACACCCATGGAAGTTGGTTTTCAGGTTGATAATACTCTTGAAGTTATTGATGTTCCATATCGGCAGCTAATAGGTTCACTGATGTACCTTGCCTGTACTTCAAGGCCAGACATACTTTTTGCCGTTTCTCTCCTCAGTAGATCACTAGATAGGCCTACTGCTCAAACATGGACAGCTGCCAAACGAATTTTAAGATATCTAAGGTCCACAATTAACCTACATATTGTATATACAAGAGGTAAATCTTGTATTGAGGCGTACTCTGATGCAGACTGGGCAGGGGACAAGCAGGATAGGAAAAGTGTCAGCGGATCTGTTGTCATGTTTGCAGGAAATCCTGTGAGTTGGCATTCTAAGAAGCAAACATGTGTGGCACAATCTACGGCTGAAGCGGAATATATTGCGGCAGCGACATCAGCCCAGGACCTGATTAACATCAAGGGGATTCTCCAGGACCTAGGAGTCCAGGTAGATGTCATTCTCAACATGGACAACATGAGTGCCATAGCTATGGCTCAGACTTATGAAAATTCTAAAAGAACCAAGCACATCGAAATTAAAGTGCACTACATAAAGGACTTAGTATTAAAAAAATTAATATCTTTGAAATATATCGAATCAAATCATAATGCAAGCGATGTCTTTACTAAACCACTTGCCAAAGATAAATTTAAAAAGCATATCTGTTCCGATTTGCACTTTATGGAAAGTTTAATCGAGGAGGAGTGTTGAATTTAATATTCATAATAGATTTATTATAAATATCGATAGTTGAGTCAGTAAATGTGGTAAAACCTGACTTGTAACCTTCTGGTGTGTGCGTTACTGTTCCATTATACCATATGTAAATAAAAGTGTTCTTTTGTTTATTATTCAGAGTTTCTTTCACATTTTCCCCAATAACATCAACAGATTTCGCTCTTACACCTCAGGTATTTTCGCACCCATTGGAGTAGCAGAAGTAGAGGTTCAATATAAGGACATAAAATCAACAAAGACACTCTCCGTAGTTTCAGATAAGTTTTCCCCACTTCTGGGCCGTTCCAGGATCAGACACCTAAATATTCATTTACAAGACATCGATGTTGGAAAAATCAACAATAATTCAATACATTCAATAATTCCTGACAACGTCGAAAATGTGATCCTTAACAGATAACCAGAGATATTTCAACAAACGGTGGGCTGCTGCAAAAACTTCAAGATTTCCCTTAAATTGCGAAACAACGCAAAACCCATAGCTTTCAAGGCTAGAGAGGTACCACAAGCCCTGAAAGCAGAAGTAGAGAAAGAACTCGAGACACTTGAAAAGCAAAACTTTATTTTAAAAGTCCAAGGGAGTGACTGGGCTTCCCCCCTAGTTGTTGTCCCCAAGGCGAATGGTAAAGTACGCCTATGTGTCGATTATAAGGTGGGAGTAAACCCTCTTCAGGAACTTCAGGACGCACATTATCCATAACCAAGAATTGATGACCTTCTTACAGCACTCAATAGTTCCACATATTATTGCTCACTGGATTTTTTTAAAGCATACCTCCAAGTCCCAGTCGACCAAGAAAGCGCAAAGATTCAAACAATCATTACGCATAAAGGAACCTATAGAGTTAACCCTCTCTCTTTTGGCATCAAAACCGCACCAAATTAATTCCATCTTATCATGGACCAAGTCCTAACAGGCCTGCAAGGGGTCACAACATACTTCGATAACATCATAGTTCATGGGAAAACAAGAGAGGACTGCTATAAAAATTTGATTGCCTGCCTCGATAGACTAAAAGAGTTTGATTTATACCTCAATAGAGAAAAGTGTGAACTATTCAAAACCAAAATTCAATACTTAGGTTATGTATTCGAACAAGGTAAAATTTCGAAGACCCAGCTAAAGTCATGGCCATTATGAAGGCACCAAAACCAGCGAGTCAAGACGACGTCAAGAGGTTTTTGGGCATGGTGACCTATTATGCAAAATTTATTCCAAATATTTCAACACTAACCTGCCCATTGAGATTACTTTTACAAAAGCAAAAAAAATTCTACTGGTCTGCTAGATGTGAATCAGCATTTACACAATTGAAAAATGAAATTTCTAGTGATAGAGTTGTTACCGTGAAAGTCCGAAATTAGTGAATGTCAACATTCGCCGGTGAATGTCGACAAACACCAAATGCCTTGGTGAAAGACCGAACATTTATTATACATTCGGACTTTCCGTATGTACATGTCAACAAACACAAACCGGTACATGTCAACAAACACAAAGAGTTCTGGTGAATGTCGGAAACGACAGGTCGTTACTGGCTTTTGGGCAGCTCCAGCTTTCAGCGCGTTGTTTCCTGACTTCACCAGTCTTACGCAAGGTTTGGTAGCATAGTGTAGTGAGCTTATCAATTAATTTTTTTGTATTCGATATTATAATCTGTGTGCAATGGCTACTTCAGTGAATCGTGATCAGTTTTTGGAAAATTTACATGCCTTAATTGAAAGTAAACGAGAAGACAATTTCTTTTATTTTTTTCAAGAAAGGTACTCTAAAATCGTTTCTGAAGTGAGTTCTGCTAAAAGTAAGTGCAGTACACCTTTGGACTACAGACGTTTATAACGTTTTGAAATTTTAAAAGTTGGTGATGAAGAAAAGTTAATTGTGCCATTAAAAGCAGGAGAAACGAATATCCAGTATTATGTTACAAATGATGAGTTGTTTTATATACTTTCTGAAACTCACATAAGAATAGGCCATGGAGGAAGAACACGAATGCTGAAAGAATTGCAAGTTAGATACAAAAATATTACTTACGAAGTTATAATGTTGTATTTAAATTTGTGTAAACAATGTCAAATGAAACACAGTGCGCCTAAAAAAGGTATTGTTGTGAAACCCATGGTCAGTTCCGAATTGAACTCCAGATGTCAAGTCGACCTGATAGACTTGCAATCACACAGGGATGACGATTACAAGTTTATAATGGTGTATCAAGATCATTTAACTAAGTTTGTCCAGTTACGACCATTAAAAAGCAAGAGGGCTGAAGAAGTAGCATATTAACTTCTTAATATTTTTTTAACATTTGGTGCTCCCGCTATATTGCATTCAGATAATGATAGAGAGTTCAGTAATCGAATCATATCTGAATTATGCGCGATGTGGAAAGATGGAAAGATAGTACACGGAAAACCCCGTCATAGTCAAACACAAGGCTCAGTCGAAAGAGCCAATCAGGGCATACAGAATATGTTAACTGCCTGGATGCAAGATAATGATCCAAATAAATGGTCAGAGGGTTTGCCATTTGTTCAATTCGCCAAAAATACAACTTATGAAACCCTGTTTGGGGTTAAACCGAAAAGGGGCATGGCATCGTCATCTCTCCCTCAGGGGCAAATTGCAAACATAGAAACCGAAGAACAGCTAGAAGAATATATTAATTTGGAGAGTTAGGCTAACGCCATTGTACAGTGCGCATCGCTTATTTAGAGGTCTATAATTTCTGTGATAAACTTAATGTCGGTTCCAGTTGGAAAAAGTGTGCATAGTGACTATGAAATCTGTGGAGCATAAGTCTGTAAATTGTGGTACCACAAATTGCAACATTACGTAAGTAATTGTGCTAAAATAGTTTTCTCATAAAACTGGAGACAGTAGAGACAGAGACTGCCTGTATTTGCACGTAGTGTGACATATACAATTACTTTATGAGTCATAAGCCGTCTACATATATATATATATTGTTCAAGTATATTTTAAGTATTAATTTATCAAAATTAGTCCTACCTAAATAACAACTGATATATTAATCGTCGTTCCTTGCCGTCATAACTTATTACATCTGTTATAGTCAGTTAGACATACAGAGGGAGTTGGCTTAATCTGCATGAAATACGATGTAAAATAAAATTTAAAATAGATTTACAATATTTATATATCTACATTTCCATTCTTACCACTTTGTTATTTTTACGTTTTCCTTCTTTTTTTTTTTTTCTTCTTTTTTTTCTACAGAGTATACAAAGGAGAAAAAGTAAAAGAAATATTTATAAATACAATCATAAATGGTCGACTGTGCTGTCGACTATATAAAAACAACAAAATAATAAAATAACAAAATAAGAATGATTATAGGTTTCTACTGTACATAAACGCCCAAGAGGTATACATGTTTATAAACACTTTAGTGTTAAACTAGCCGTTTAAGTTTAGCCAGTTACCAGTTACATTATACAGAAATACATTCATATAAAAATAATTATTACCCATCTGTTAAAACATCTTTCTAATTAGATTATTAATGATATCTTTCTAATAGTTAGATGGTTTTCCCTCAGTTATTTTTTAAATATTACTTTTTTTTTTTTATTCGTTTATAATAAATGACCTTAATTTTAGGGCGCTAGCTACATATTTAAATACATCATTTATTTTATTTAAGTTATCTGCCATGAGCAGAATTTTTATTCTTTCCTCTCCTATTATATCACTTTTAGGATTAATATCCTTTATATATTTCTGTAAGTAATGGGTTCTTACATGTTTATATATTGGGCAGTTTATGAGGAAATGTAATAAATTCTCCTTTTCATACATTTTGCATAGAGTTGTTTCTTTTGAGATGTTTCTTCCGTATTAATTTTATAGTTGTTGCCGTTTAGGTAAAATCTAATTACATTTGAACCCGCAACCCTAAGTTGACTTATTATTCTTAATTTATTTATTGATATTTTACTATTGAGATATGTGTCGCCGTAACCAAAATTTGCTATAGCTCTGTACATTGGGTTGAAGTTGCTATTGTTTATTCTTTCATAATCTATTGAGACTGCATTGTTATTCCATTGGTTGCACAGATTGTCTTTTATTTGTTTATTGAGGTGTATTTCTTTAAGATTCGGTTTTTCTCCGATGATTTTGAACATTTCGTTTACTACTCGACCTCATCTGGGTCAATCAAGGGGCACTGACAGACCTAAAGGACTTTTATGTCACGGACTCAGGGACTGGCTCGAACCACTTGATGTGTGTACTGTTGCTGAGAGCGGGCACTTTAGGAACAACCGGAAAGGTAGGCAAAAATATTGCAACCCGGAAACTTATAAAGTGGGATGATAACAAAGTGTTGGATATAATTGATAAGTTAAATAGCTCACACAATGTATATTATTACTCGATTGATACAGATAATCTATATGTAAATTTTCAGAAAACAATAGAAAATATATTAGAAAAAACTGACATCATAAAAAATTTCACATTTGACATTAACAAACCAAAAACAATAGTAAAAAATAAACCATGGTTTGATGATGGATGCAATTTGTTAAAAAAAGAGATGAGAAAAAACTATAAGATTTTAAAAAGAAAAAACTATGAAGAACACACCCTTGCCGACTACCTAAAATCTAAAAAGAAATACAAATGCATGGTTTCGGAATCAAAAAATAATTATTTTAACCAAATAGTTGAAATTCTATCAAATGTTAGAAACACCAACGATTTTTGGAAAATAATAAAAAATATAAATTACCCATCATACCAAACCAAGAAACGGCACCTACTTTTTACTATAGGAAAAGTTTTCCAGGAATTCAAAAAGGCACACCCAGAAATTAACGTTGGGAAATCTATTTTTTATTCTCTGCGGCCTTGTCATATTCTCCTTTCCTCTTCTACACCTCATGATGTATGTGTGTGTAAGTATCATAATAATTTATAAACTTACTCGAATCTCTGAGCAAAGCCGTTCCATCTCTTCCAAGTGGTCACAAGGAATTATTAAAAGATCTGAGTTGTAATCATTTGAGTGATAACTGTATGTAAGGATCATGTAAGGATTGTCTTGTAAATTTGAATAAGTTTATTCCTGAAGGTTTTGATTTATCCACAAAAATTGCCTGGAAACAATGGGAAGATGACGAAAAGCGCCGCCCTTGCCTTCGTGAACATTCGGGGACTTGTGAATTTGCTTTAGCTGAAATAACTATATAAAAAATGAGAGACGTTCCAGATGCAAAATATACCCGAAAATCACTATCTACCACTTTCTAGGTAAGTCAGAATCAGTAGTTATAATTTTGAGTTAGATAGCTAGTTACGGATTTTTTGGAATATTATAAAAAATTCAAATGAATATCATACAAAACTCCTGCCCGATGGGGAAAAACTGTAATTATATTGGAATTCAGCACGAAAAATACTTTTAGAATCTGTTATTTTAATTCTTGTGAAAGAAACAAAGTTAAATTTTGTCGACCAGTGTTTCCAGAGAAACCTGACTCGGGACTCCATTCACTATAAATCCTTCCTAGACTTCCCAGACGAGGAGTCTAGTCAAACCGAAGTTACAGTCATCAGACCATGTCATTCTAGCCATTGTCTCGGTATATTTTGTTTATAGTCTGTCTGTTGATATTTGCTAAAGTTTAAGTTTTATATTTGTGTTAATTGTACTTTTTTTGAACAAATAAAGTTTTTTTTTTTACATTATTGAGTGCGAGAAGACATAAGTGGCGCCCGAACAGCAGGGACTTGCATATTTAATTTCGCGAACCCGAACGTTAGAAGAGTCTCCGCTATTTCGGAATTAGGATTATCACCCCGAAATCCCCAACTGGGAAGATTCTGGAATTTTAGCGTACTTACCTAAGATTACCAACTTCCGATCTTCAGATTCTGACGAATTATATCACCCAGATTAATTCGCACATCGCAGAGGCACTTCGACCTTGGCAGGACTCACTGACCTCAGGTATCCAGCTCAAGGACTGATCTACCACCACGGAGATCTACTTCTACGAATCTTTCACAGCTCTCAATTAATTGTAAGTAATTTTAAACATTTGGTTTTAGTTTTATGTCTGATGATTTTTTAGACTCTCTAAATTTGCAAATTAGTAATTTAAATTTAAGAAATACAATGGCAAGCTTTCAAATTAACGCAGTAGACTAAGACCATATTCCAAATTTTAATGGAAATCCCCATAATTTACTTAAATTTATAATAGTATGTAGACAAGTTTATCTGTTTGTAAACTAAATCATACATATAGGGAATTAAATGAACAAAGATTATTAAGCAAAATACTTGCTAAACTAATAGGTGAAGCGGATTATATTAACACTACATGTGAATTTGATAAGGTAGAAGATTTATTAATTTATTTAGAGACCACTTTCAGAGACAGTCGGTCGATTGAACAGTTAACGTTTGAACTTTTTAATATAAAATATATCACAAGGAACACCCGTTAGATTTTCTCCATCGAATAGATAAAATCCACAAATTGATTATTTCCAGACATAGGATACAAAATACAGAGAACAGAGAAACGATTGTCAACACATCAGAAAAAAATATATTATACCATTTCTTTACCAATATGCCCTCACATATAAGGACATACCTCATGACAAAGACAGATAGGCTAAAGAACTTTGACGATTTACGATATTTAATTCAAAATGAAAATCATTTATTATTTGACGATTTAATTAGTTCCGGTAATATGAGACGACCGGAGAACATGATCATCGACAACATTTTGACCAGAAAAAAAAATTCGATAAACATAAGAATCACCATAAATTTATTAATTTGCAACAACCTAATGATCCGTACCATCCGAATAATAGAAATTGGCAACAAGAACCTCCACAGCAACATTGTTAAGGCAGCTTGGAAATTCTGAGTTTAGAATTTCTTCAAACTAAACCTTATTTAAATATAGATCTCTGGTAATTGCAGAATTAAATATGATTTTAATTTTAGTCACAATATATTTATTGTAGCACAACTTTACATGAATTAATATTTACAAATAATATCCTTTTTATCGAAAAAAAAAAATAAATAAGATACCTGGTCAACATTTAATCAAAAAGAAGGCAAAATCCTGAATTAAAAAAAAAAATATATGCCTCTGGTTACAATAAAAACAATTAAAAGAAAAAGAAAGAAGAAAAAACTAAATTAATACCCCAGTCACATGGTGATCGTGTTATGATTAGTATCGTGAAAAAGGTTATGTTTATTTGAATGTTCTTTTTGTAAATTCATGATGTTTAATTAAGTTCTTTTGTGCGTTCTGTTTTAAAAAGAAACTTTTGGACTTCTCAGTAAGCTATAGGATTCCAAGGAGAGAGGCTCTATCGTGTGCACTCCTAAGGAATAAGAAGCTACCTTCAACAGATAAGATAGTTTTAGTTATTTCATTCTAATTTAATTTCTTGCTTGTCTTTTTTTGTTTTTCCTTTCTTGATTATTTATTTTTTGGTTTATCATTTCTTTTTCACATTTTATTTTGTTCAAACTAAGTTAAATAGTTTAAAATATGGTCGAGCCTTTTTTTAGCTCGAACACAAAAAGAAAAAGAGGTCGGATGAGAACTCCTCCCGACCCAATAAATCTGAATGAAATTTCAGAAATCGTACCCTCTTTTATTTTAATTAATAGAGAAGGAGAAGAAGGGTTTCAGAAAGTGTCGCCATTTTTAATCAATAAGTTTATCACGGGATTAATCGGAGAGGTTAAAATGATAAAAAAATTAAGAGATGGGTCATTACTCATTGAAACAATTAATAGTAAACAGAGTAAAAAAATGCTTGAATGTAAAAAATTTGCAGATCAATTTAATGTATCTGTAAAACCGCATTCAACTTTAAATTATAGTAAGGGGGTGATAAGATGTTACGACTTACAGTTCCTAAGTAAAGAAGAAATACTATGAGAATTAAACGAAAAAATTAAAGATATACAAAGGATTAAAATAAAATCAAATAGTAACGAAATTCTAACTAATTCATATATAGTGACATTCCCTACACCGTTTCCACCAGAAATAATTAAAGTAGGTTATCAAAGTATTAAAGATCAAAATTACGTTCTCAATCCCATTAGGTGTTATAAATGTCTAAAATTTTCTCATCCCACAATTAAATGTACTAGTTCTAAAACAATCTGCTCGCAGTGTGGTGACGAAAAACACACCGACGGCAAATCTATTAAAACTCCAAAATGTATTAATTGCGGAGGAGAACACAACAGCCTTGACCGCGCATGCCCCATATTCATAATGAATAAACGCATTAAAACAATTCAGTTTACAAAAAAAGTGCCTTTTAATGAAGCTAGAAATATTTATAAACTCGAAAACCCTCAAACTTTCAATAAGTTATATTCTGAAATAGCAAAATCACAACGAACAATTAAGACCCAAGAAACAGGAACCCAAACAGATTTCGTATTTAATTTCAAAGCCCCAGTTGATTGCACATCACAAACCACAAAAGTCCCATCACCTCCACCTACTCAGCCTACGAACTACCGCCCGATGGTGACAAGATCGGCCACCACGAGCGCTTCGGCTCCTCTTCCGCCTGCAACCCCCCACCGCCCGACCTCCTCTTCCCCTCTTCCCCCTCCTTCCTCTCTCCCCCCTCCTTCCTCTCTTCCCCCTCCTATTCCTACACCCTCTGAACCAACGACTTCTACGACTTCGGCCGCGATGACCAGAAAGACATCCGACGTCGAACTAATAGAAGTCGATCCTCCGGAGGAAAATAATGGATTTACCGAGGTATCTTATAATAAAAGAGGGAAAAATAAAAAAGATACTACTGAAAATAAAAAGTAAAAATATAATTACTGAAATTACACACATGATTATCTATTTATCTAACTTCTCTTATTCGTTGTATTATAATATTTCCTTCTTTAATAAGTATAAATGTATGTCTGCATCCACCTATATTTATATATTTGCATTTTTATTTAAAACTCCTTATTCTAATAACTCGTATTTTTTACTCTTACACTCAATTCCATTCGATTACACAGAAATTAATACATTCAGCACAACTTTAGATCCTGGTACACAAATTAATTTATCAAAATCCACAGCATACATCAAAATTCATAAGATTAAAGTCACTATCATCATAAATACTTACAATATTATATACTATAAAAACCTTTCTCGGCTTTCCGATTTTATCACCATTATTTCATTCATAATCACTTCAAAAATATTACCAATGAAACAAGTCTCTAATAAAGAAACTAACGGCTTCCAATCAATGTTTATGTTCTCAATAATTGCACCGATGAATTATTTTTCTTTTAAATGTTAAATGGCGTTACTCCAATGGAACTGCAATGGGTTAAAGATTCACTAAAATGATTTGAAAATCCTAATCAATGACATAAACCCGTTTTGCATAGTCTCTCACATGTCCACAAAGATAACACCACACCTTGTGAATATAAAACCAAACTACATCGACTCATTGAAAATATTCCAATCCGCTTCTTGATCTATACAGATGGGTCTAAATCTGAGCACTCTACTGCTTCCTCGTTTGTCACCAACCAGTCAACCCATAAATTTAAATTAAATAAATTATGCTCAATTTACACCGCCGAATTATTTGCAATAGCTTCTATATGTCTAAAGTTCTATATGTCTATACACCAAAAGAATATCATAATACTGTCTGATTCCTTAAGCGCATTAAAAAGTATTACTGTTATGTATCCGAGACATCCGACAGTCATAAAAATACAATCATTTTTTCTTCACTCGTAGACCAGGGTAATTTAGTGTATTTTGTTTGGATCCCTAGCCATATGGGTATTGTGGGCAATGAGCTCGCCGATCGGGCTGCCAGAGATGCACTCACGATGCCTGGAAGAGGCTCCGTCGTCCTAAACCCATCAGATCTTAGTAGACCACTAAAGAAGGAAATATCGGACAAATGGCAGTTAATTTGGGAAGAAAGCCCTCCCAGCAAATTAAAACTAATAAAAAATTCAGTGAAACCGTGGTCTACATCCTGCCGCAGCAGCCGAAGAGATGAGGTCGCCCTGACCCGCTTAAGAATCGGACATTCGGCGCTCACGCATTCCCACCTTTTCACTAAAGAACCACCCCCGACTTGTCAATTTTGCCAGTCTACTCTGTCGGTCAAGCATATTTTTGAACAATGCTCTCACTTTGTGCCGTTAATCAGAAAAATGGGATTAGCCCCAAATTTGACAGCTTGTCTTGGTGATAACGAAGCCTCAGTAACATTAATGTTGAGATTTCTAAAAGAGAACCGACTGATTTCTAAATTATATAGCTCTTTATAATCTTTTATAACTATTTTATTTCAATACAACATACTTATATTACTTTATCTTTAATTATTATTATTTATTTATTAATTTATTTTTTTTCCATTACTTTACTTTTTGTTTGTTTATTTCTGCCTATTTCTTAAGTCTAGGAATAAATGTAATCTATAGGCGTTGATGACCTGAGGGTTTTACGCCTCTAAGCGATAACAAACAAACAAAAAAACTAAATTAATATCTCTTAGAACTTCCACTCGACATATATACAAAAAATGAATATTAATTTCCTCTACCGTCTTTGTGGACTCAACTTGTCTGTCTGGACCAATTTTTTGTGCTCCTGGAGCAGTGTTTTGAGCCTGGCTCGATCAATTTGCACTGGTAGCTGCTACCTCACTTGTCTCTACGGTACTCGTAAGGATACTTACTGGCCCGGCTTACGCTTGGTATTGGCTAATACCAAACGTAGCTACCGGGCCACTATAAACAATTTGTTTATACTTGCTATAAACAATTAATTTTATCTAACAATTATTGCTAATTATTTAATAAAATTACCGTGGCCGCAACAAACATTATAGGAATTATAATAATAATAATAATTATAACAATGAGAATCATCACAACAGAGAATGTCCTCTTAGAGACCAACAGAGATTCTTCAACGGTTCTGGACAATATAGAAATCAAAATAGGAATAATCATAATGATAAGGATAAAGATCCTACAGTGTCAATGAGGACAGTTAGCGCTTTCGGAAGTAAGCCAAAACAACCCCACTTTCAGATAGAGCAAGAAGATCCTAAGGATCAAGAAATAAGAGAGTTAAGAAAAAAATTTGAAAAGTTGACCGGTAAAGATTCTTTTTTAGAACAAGACCCGCCGGACAAACAAAAGGCGGGGAAGGGAGAAAAAAAGGAAGATTTAAAGCAACTGCCACATGTCATAGACAACGCAAATCGAAAATGGTTGATAGATACTGACTCACGGAAAAATTATATTAATCCACGAATTATTCCCCCAGGCGTTGAAAAGAAAAAGAAAGATTTCGTTAAAAAAAAACAGCAACAGGAAAAGAAATAGGTTCAGAAACAATATCTGTATTTTGCAAAACTAATTTTCTAAAATGCCCCGAAAAAATAAAATTTTATTTGTTTGATTTCAGCCCCGACTTTGACATATTACTCGGAAATGAAAGCATGAAACAAATGAAATTTAACATAAATTTTGATACAAATATGATTAAGACCATGTATAATTTTCATTTATAATGGAAGACGAAGTTGTAAAATTCGATTTAAAAAAAGGGACGAACCATTTAACAATTAATCAAAATCATGGGTTATACTTCATTCACTATGAAGATGAAAAAATGAAAAGATACCCAGGAATATACAATAAAAGTGTTATTATAGAAAGCAAAATTGACGATACAGTTTATTTACCTCTTTATTATTTGCAAAAAGAAGAAGTAGAAATAGTCAACGAAGGAACAAATAAAAAGACAAAAGAAATAATCAAGGAAATTCCAAACTTAGTCCGCACAAATCACATACCTCCCAAGGAAAAGGAAAAACTAATACAATTGTTACAAAAGTATCCAAATGTCTTCAAAACGGAAAACGATCCTTTCCTCGGTCCTTCAGAACGAAAACAGACGATCCTATTTATTCCAAAAACTATCGGTATCCACATCAATTTAGAGAAGATATAAAAGAAGAAATTAATAAAATGTTAGAATCTAAGATTATTAGACCAAGCAATTTCCCTTACAATTTTACAGTTTGGATTGTCTCTAAGAAAGCTGACGCTTCTGGTAATAGAAAAGTCCGAATGGTTATCGACTAAAGCAAATTAAATAGAGAAACAATTCCGGATAAGTACCCTCTTCCAAACATTGAAGATTTATTAGGAAAAACTACAATCTTTACTGCAATGGATCTTCAGGTTCCCATCAAATGAAAGTAAATGAAAAATCTATCCCAAAAACCGCCTGCTCTACAGACCAAGAGCACTTCGAATTTCTGCGTATGCCATTTGGTTTATGCAATGCGCCCCCACATGCATGAGGGCCATGAATACCATTTTTTTTTCAGATACAGTTAACGTATTGGTATATATGGATGATATTATTATCTTCTCGGAAAGTTATGAAGAGCACTGGAAACATTTGGAAAATACTTTGAAAAAATTAGAACAGCATAACCTAAAAATCCAACTTGACAAAACAGAATTCTGCAAACTAGAATTGCTCTTTCTAGAACATATTATCAGTAAACGTAGCAAAGAGCCCAATCCAGAAAAAATACAAGGCGTTAAAGATTTCAAACTCCCGAAAACCGAAAAAGAAATCAAAAGCTTCCTAGGACTCACAGGGTTCTTCCGCAAGATGATCCTTAATTATGCAAAGATAGCTTCCCCAATGACAAAATGCCTTAGAAAAGAACAAAGTGAAATTAACCCAGAAACCTATAGAGACGCCTTCGAGAAACTAAAAGAATTGGTATGCAACAGCCCGATCCTTCAAATCCCAGATTTTTATGAAGACTTCTACCTAACGACAGATTCATCGAATTACGCCATTGGTGCCGTTTTAGTCCAAAAACGAGATGGGAAAGAACTCCCTGTCTGTTACGCTTCGAGGACACTAAATAAACAAGAAAAAAATTACTTGACCACGGAAAGGGAGTGTTTGGCAATCATATAGGCATGTCACCATTTCAGACCGTACCTACATGGAAGGAAATTTCACATATACAGACCATAAACCTTTAGAATATCTGAAAACGTGCAAGGCACAAAATACAAGATTGATTCGGTGGAAATTATTATATGAGGACTCTAAATATGACATGAAGTATATTGAAGGCAAAGCAAACAAAGTAGCCATCATTCATCGCGATACCCAACCACCAAACACCAAACAGAAAAACCGGAACTTGATATAATTCACACAGAAACAACCCCGTTGAATTGTTCCCAAGAAATAATAGAACTTATGGAAGAACTGGGAATTGAACAACAAAACAGTAGTACAGAAGAAGATCAAGACGAAGCATCTTCGTTAGCAACGCAACATTCTATGGAATCTTCTGATGACAGGATATTAATTGCCGACAGTAAATCCCGACCAATTAACATAGAAAAGAATCAAATAGTTATTAGGAAAGGACACGAGGAAATTAAGGAAGAAACGCTCTTTAATAATAAACATAGATACACAATAGAATTCACCTGGCCATATCACGAAAAGGACAACAACATAGAAACAAACTATTACAGTGGATAAAACCAAATACAACATATGGAGTATTTTGGTTTCCAAAAATAGATTTCATCGAAAGCGAAAACAATTAGTATAACGCTCTATTCAACAAAATTTCATCTCTAATAAGGGAAAAAATCCCCACAAATAGGATTAAATGATATTATAAACTAGTCCCAGACGTAAAGGATCCCAATGATCAAAAATCCTTAATCCTTGAATATCACATCGGAAAAACATGCCATAGAGGGATTAACGATATTTTATTTAAATATCGAAATTCACTTCACAACCCCAAACCACCCTAAGTCATTAGGACTTTTAAATAGATCGAGTTCATCCTTATTGGAAATATTAGGATTAATAAATATAGAGAGCAAAAAAGATACAGAAGAAGATAAATTAGATCAAGCTACAATAAATAAATTAGATTAGGCTATTACCTACAATAATTCATTAAACCAAGATCTAAAAATGACACCAAATGAAGTCACTTTTGGTATCGATCAGGAAACTTTCAATGAGCCACCCGAGATTCAAGAATATCTTGTGCACGAATACCATAAGAAAATGAAACAGCTCCACGAAATAACAAAAACAAACATAGAACAAAACAAAGAAAAAATAATTAATAAACGTAATCAAAATCGCGAAGATGTAGAAATTTCAGAAGACGTATAAGGGAGAGTGGGTAACAGTGAAACAAATGTGCTATAAGTTCTATTTGAATAGTGACGCGACTGATAAGAGACGAACGCATTTTTAATAGCTCGTGTATTTTTTTTCGTTTTTTAAATGAATTTATAAGAAATATATGAATAAACTTATGTTTTTTGGATTACATACAACTTTAATTTCTAGAAATAAAAGTGAAGCTTCCAGCTGTCAGTGAGTTTAAAGTTTAAAGTTAAAGTTGTGGTTTTATGAATAGTGATAATTCAGCTTGTTTTACCGCACAAAGAAATAAAAGATATAGAAGCCAAAGTTCTCCGGATATTTTAATAGGAGAATAGAAAACTAAAGTTTCAGAAATGGAACAGGTTGGGAGCATGTCTGTGTTAGAGTTAAAATAGCTATTTAGTGATCTTTTAGATCAAAAAAACCTAGCAACAAAACATGATATTGACCAGTTAACTTTGAAAATAGCAGTATTGCAAGAAGAAAATAAACATATTAAAGATGAACTAGAGAAACAAAATCATGAAAGCAAGAGGCTTGAGCAACAGGTGGAAATACTATTACAACATTCTAAAATATACAAACTAATTTTTTAGTTTAAGAGGAGGAGAAGATAATAGGAGAAATAACATTTGCTGGGGTTATGGATTCCTCAGTAAATGATATTAGTTTTGTATCAGGGGAAAGCATAAATCTTGTGAATAATTAGATAAGATAAACAGTTTGGAAGGAGATGAAGAGGTTATGCTTGATCAGCTGTATACTCCCTGATAAGAGCGGCGGCCCAAAGAGGTCGGTGCTCAGAGCAAGATAGAAGAGATACAATGCAGCCATGGTTCGATCACATGTGTCGTAAGTTACGTCAGCGTTCCTTTAAGTTTCTTCAAATTTACAGACAATCAGATTCACAATCAATGAAACATATGGTATGTACTTAAAAGTAACAGAGAATTTAAAAAACTGTGTAAAGAGAAGAAGCAAACTTATTATAATGAACTATATGAAAAATTTAAGTGTGTAAAAGATTCTAAAGAATTTTGGTTTCTTGCTAAGGCCTTGTGCAGTAAAAAATTCAATTATAACAATGATACAGTCGGTCAAAAAATTATTCATACACCTAGTTTATCTGTGAAAATATTTTTAATTATTTTTTTTAACAAGAAATAACATCGGCTCCTAATGACAAACAACTTTCCACATTATTTTTATGGAACTTTAAGAAATTGGAAAATTGTGTAATTTAATTAACATCAAAACTTCAAATTTTATAGGCAATAAAATTATTCATACACTGACACTAGTATTATATGTCATAACTTGTAGGTACAAAACAAAATATGTTATCAGCTCAAACTTCATTAGCCTAATCATTATTTCTTAAGTTAATGTATGTACTCCTTTAATCCAGTATTGAAAGACAATTCCATGAAGATGGGTCGTAAATCTAAAGAATTAAGTAATTGTTGTAAAAATGAAATTGTTAAATTATTTAAACAAGGATTGAGTTACCGATATATTGGAAAAAAGGAGGGATATTCTCATGCGACCGTGCAATATATTATTAAAAAGTTTAAACCGGATCTGTCGATAATAAAAAACACACAGGCAGAAAACGGTTGCTTACACTGCGTGAATCCCGAGGAATCGTGAAAAAGGCGCAAAAAAATCTAAAAATGAGTGCTCGTGATCTAGCAACACACATCGCATCGTCTTTTGGAAAGACTGTTACACCCCAAACAGTGACAAATCGGCTGCATGAAGCAGTATATAGAGGTAGAGCGGCAAGAAAGAAGCCCTTCATAAATGAAACAAACCGGAAGAAAAGATTAGAATTCGCTCGGAGGTATGTGAACAAACCACTTTTATTTTGGAAAAATGTATTGTTTTCTGACGAAAGTAAATTCAATATATTTGAATCAGATGGAAGAAGATTCGTTTGGGGGAAAAAAGGGAAAGCTTTCGAAGACAAAAACCTACAACCTACTGTAAAGCATGGTAACGTCATGGTTTGGGGTTGTATGAGCGCCAGTGGGGAAGGCGAACTTGCAATAATCGATGGAATTATGAATGCTGAAAAGTATGTGGATGTGTTGCGAGGTAATTTAAGAAAAAGTGTGCAAAAGTTAGGAATCGAGGGCAACTATTTGTTCCAACACGATAACGACCCCAAGCTCACGGCCAAGAAAACGAAAGAATGGCTGTTGTACAAGGTTCGCCAAATGTTGCCAACACCACCACAATCACCAGATCTTAACCCTATCGAAAATTTATGGGCACTATTAGATTTAAAAATTCGAAAATATTCGAGTTCTTTACGAAAAGAGCTAATATGCCATCTTAAAAAAGCTTGGGCAGAAATTGACTCTCAGGAGACTAACAATCTGGTAGAATCAATGCCCAGAAGTCTTCAAGCAGTGATAAATGCCAAAGGATTTCCAACGAAGTACTGAAAAGATTTTAGGAGGACTTTTGTTTCTGTTGAATAATTTTGTGATCAGCTGTTATCAGTGTATGAATAATTGTTTTGCCAATAAAATTTGATGTTTTGATGTTAATTAACTTACATAATTTTCCAATTTCCTAAAGTTGCATAAAAATAATGTGGAATGTTGTTTGTTATTAGGATCCGATGTTATTTCTTGTGAAAAAAAATAAATTAAATTAAAAATATTTTTAATGAATTTAATTGAAAATTAAAAACATTTTCACAGATAAACTAGGTGTATGAATAATTTTTTGACCGACTGTATCATTGTTATAATTGAATTTTTTACTGCACAAGGCCTTAGCAAGTGACACATGGAATTTACAAATAAATCTGACGAAGTCCAAAATAATTTTTTTTAGAAGAGGTGGAAGAGTTTCACGTGAGGAAATATGGACTTCTCAGAGTACAAGTACTTAGGAATCATATTGACACCATCTTTATCTATGACAAAACACTTTCAAGAGAAAGCACATACCGCAAGATATGGGATTCACACGGTTTGGAACAACTTTCTGATGAAGAAAGAAGTTCCAATATCTGCTAAGTTGAAGGTCTTCGACTCTACAACAAAAGCTGTTTTAAGTTACGGAGCTCAAGTGTGGGGAGGTAAAGAATTTGAAATAGTGGAAAAAGTCCAACGGTATTTTTAAAGCGTTTATTTTACCTGCCCAACTATACCCCAAATTGCGCTGTACTGTTGGAAACAAACTGGAACCCAATATATGTCAATACTGTTAAACTTCATTTGATATACATCTTGAAAACTAACAGCCAATGTTCTGACAGACTGACAAACAGGTTAATGGAGAAGGCAAGGGCTACCCGTGTTTCCTGGTACAAAGACCTAGAAGAAGTATGCAATTTGGCCAGAATAGAAACATCAGCTCTGTTCCAAGCGTCTCCAAATGAAGGCAGAAAATTAATCCTTAATATAATTTCTGCAATGAAAGAAAAATGAAGAGGAATGTGTATGGAAGCCCTACAAACAGCTCAGTTCCACAGAATCTATAAGCAATTGAATAAACAATTTGGTGATGAACAGCTGGCATATGTGAGGAACTCCAAGGACATTCTCTTTGCAAGAACAATCATGAGAGCGAGGACTAAAGGGCTAAATTTAAACAAGAAACCCTGGAGCAAAGATGATGCAGCCAAATGTTCTTTGTGCAACCTAGGTGAAGAAGAAGATATTCTCCATTTCTTTGCAGTATGCCCAATTTTAAAAAAACACATGAAATAAGAGGAACTTATCCAGCTGCTGAACGGCCAAAATTATGATAGTGTCTACCGATACATAAAAGAGGCAATGGATTATAAATTTGATTATTCCTGATTTTGTTTTTTCTGCTATTTAAGTGATTAATCTTAATTATATCCAATATGTAATTGGTTTCTTAATTTCCTGGGATATTTATATTATGGGTATAGTTGCTGTTAACAGTATTGGAGTAATCACCAGGACAATCTTACATATAACATTTATTGCTTCATCTACAACGTTTCGCCTATGTCGCTATTTTCAAGTCTAAAAACAGTTCAATCAATTAAAAATTATTAAATAACAAAAGTTCAAATATAATGAATAACAATATTAAAATTGTAAACATCTTTTTCCTTAAATTCAGTTCATAAAAGAAGAGGAAGAGAATGGAAAAATTAGATTTCTAGACATGAATATAATTAGGAACGGATGCAAAATAATTACAGAATGGACGAAAAAAAAATCACCAGCAAAGATATAATTTTAAATTATTTATCAAATCACCCCCATCATATCAAAATCAATGTTCTCAATAATTTTATATATAGAGCAATAAAAATAACAGACAAAGTAAGACTTAATGTAGTTAAGCCAAAAGATTTTAACCTTTTTATTGAAAATTTCTACCCTAGGAACTTAATAAATAAATACTGGGAAATAAGTATAAAAATAAAAGAAAATAATGGAATTTCACAGATGGATAAAACAATCAGTAACACTAAGACATTGACACCCAAAAAATTTTTTAAATGCACCTATATAAAAGGCCTGTCAGAAAATATTAATAGATCCTTTATTAATTACGATAACTTTAAATTGGCGTTTAAGTCATCAAATAAAATTAAAAAAATGCACAACAACATGAAAGATAAAATACCCAAAGATTTGATGACTGGGGTAGTATATAAGATCGATTGCCTACATTGCCCAGGTTCGTACTATGGGGAAACTAGGCAATATTTAAAAGACAGGATGTCACAACATATAAGCAACACTAATAATTTACAAAATAATAGTGAAAAAACTGCCCTAGCCAAGCATTGCTTTATAACTCTAAACATAAATTTGATTTTGACGAGGTCTCTATTGTGCATAAAGAAAGTAATAACCAAAAAAGAAAATTGATGGAGGCGATACATATTACCCAAAATATTAACAAAGCGGTAAATTTTAAAACAGATACCAAAAATCTAGGAAAATGTTATACAGAAATATCAAACAAAATACAATAGTTAATAACAAAATATGTAGAAAACTAGATTTATATGTATTTTTTTTTTTTTTTTTTTTTAATAATTCTGTCAGAATATTTTGAAAAATAGAAACACCAGTAAGGAAACCTTATTAAATTGATAGTTACATATTCCTAGTTAATTTACACTAAGGGAGGTATTAAGAAATTAGGATTAACATGGGATTTGGGTGGACAACATTCACACAATTTAAGTCTTTCAACTTTTTATATGACGACACCAGTTAATGGTTTATATATATTTAATTTTTTAAAATAAAAAGGAGCTTTATTTTGGGTTGATGAAGGCCTTGTTTAAAAAAGCTGGATTAATTACATCTTTAGTCAGATTAAGGTATTTTAATTTATTGTATTTTAATGGAATTATTTATTATGTGAACCAAATAAAAAATTTTTTTAAATTATATTTTTGAATTATATTTTTGAATTATATTTTTCTAAAAAAATTTTAATTGAAAATACATTCTTAAGCAATTTTGCTAGTAAATGGTTAAATTATTGACCTTCCTTTTTTCTTAAGCTTCCTTTTTTTAAGGAAAAAGATTTTTACAATTTTAATATTGTTATTCATTATATTTTGTTAATTAATACGTATTTAACTTTTGTTATTTAATAATGTTTAATTGATTAAACTATTCTTAGACTTGAAAATGGTGACATAGCCGAAACATTGTAGATGAAGCAATAAATGTTATATGCATTGGCGGATCCAGGGCGGGGGCTGTGGGGGCTGCAGCCCCTCCCTTTGGAAAATTTTTCGTCATTTAAAGATAGAATTTGACTTTCCTGAAAGTATGGAAGCAAGTTAAAGAACAAATAATGTGCAGAACAAGTAGAATTTTAGTTGTGGGAAAGGAACATAAAGGTAAAATAGCTGATTGGCTGATCCAAATGAAGGGCTGTGGGGCTGCAGCCCCCCCTTTAGGACTGCAGCCCCCCCCTTTATATTCGGCTGGATCCGCCCATGGTTATATGTGAGATTGTCCTGGTGATTGCTCCAACACTGTTAACAGCAACTATACCCATAATAAGTAAGATAAGATTAATTTTGATTTGATTTTATTTATTTATGTTATTGTGGAAATCATGTTTATTTTAACTTTATTTATGTTATATAAGCAACAAAATTATTTATTTTTGATGAATTTTGATGTCACTCTAGCTGATGGTAATGTTATCAAGCTTATTGTAAATACTCAAGCTTATAAAATGTAAATTTATATTTTTGTTAAATAAAATTTACTTTACTACTAGTTCTGTTTGAATAGTTGAGAAGTTGTGCTGTCTGGTGGTAGAATGTTACTACTATAATAATACTATAACCTTCTCCAGTGTGTTTACAGGACTGGGAGCTGCTACAGAACTGAGTTGTTTTTGTTTTTCATTTATACTGTGATAAAGGTAGGTAAACTTTTTATTTACTCATTCAATTTTTTTGATTTACTGCTTATTACGGATTGACAATTTCCATACAAATTGTATCACAGGTAGTCAAATGAATTTACAAAATGGTCCCTTGGGTAACAGTGAAACACTGTCTCACTGTTCCGCAAAATCAAAACTGTTTACCTTAAATTATAATTGATTCACATGATGTTATTACAGATAAATCTCACTATAAATGCCAAGAAATCCGAAAAGGAAGACAGGAATTGGTACATTTTCTGAGGCAGTAATGGCAGAAGCAGTTCAGTCGGTATTATCTGGACGTAGTCTTCGAAATGTAGCTGTTGAAATAAATCTAAGTTTTCAAACGCTGGCTAGATATGTGAAAAAGCAGAAGGATACTCCAAATGAAATAATTAGGATGGCACCAAATTATTAAGTCAATAAAGTTTTCAGTAATAATCAAGAAGAGCTTGTATCATGCATAATAAATTGTTCAAAGGTGTTTTATGGACTACCTGTAATTGATTATTGTAAATTAGCATATGAACTTGCAGTTAAAAATAATTTGAAGTTTCCTAAAAGTTGGGATGTTAATAGATGATAGTTGAATGGAATAATAGAAATAGATAGCTGGTGTTGAATGGTTTTATGGATTCGTGCGCCGGCATCCCAGTATTTCTTTGAGAACTCCAGAGGGTTGTAGCCTTGCTAGGGCCATTTCTTTTAATGAACATAATACAAATATATTTTTTGGACATTTACTTGCGCAATGAATGTTTTTCAGATGGAACTAGAATATTTAATCTTGATGAGACAACCACTTCAACTGTTCAATGGCCACATAAAGTGATTGCTCAAAAAGGCATTAAGCACGTTAATGTAGCTACTAGTGGCGAAAAAGGTGCTCATGTCACTACATGTTGCTTCATTAATACTGCTGGAAATGTATTACCACCGGTAATGATTTTCCCAAGAGTTCACTTCAAGGAACACATGATAACAGGAGTTCCAGCAGGTACTTTGGGATTAGCAAACCCATCTGGATGGATGACTAAAGAGCTGTTTGTCGACACAATGAAACCTTTCATCAAGCATTCTCACAGTTCAAAAGACTGTCCTTCTCTCTTGACTTATGATAATCATGAAAGTCACTTATCTATTGATGTTTTAGATTTAGCAAAAGAAAATGGGGAACAGTCTGTCAATATATGAGCTTGCATGTTGTGTTGGAGGCAATGACACCCAAATATATTGCAGCCGCATTTAAAAAAAAAAGGAATACATCCTTTTGATGATGAGATTTTTACTGAGACTGATTACATGTCTAGTTCTGTTACTTTTAGGCAACTTCCCACACCTGAACAGCAAGATGACTACTTCTATCCCAACAGATCTTTCTTGTGCATCTTCATACAGAACTAACCAAGCAACAGGAGATTCCACATTTTATCTATCTCCAGAAGATTTACGGGCTACCCTAAAGCTTCTTCTGACAATGGAAAACAGAAAAGGAAAGAAAGGAAGAAAGGCAAGAGCTTAATTGCAATAGATACGCCAATAAGGGAAGAAATAAGGAAGAGAAAAAATGTAGTAGGAATAAAAAAGAAAAATAAGGAGAAAATAAAGAAAACTTTATTCAGCAAGGATAGTAGTACAGAAGATGACGCTGAACCACAATATGTAGACTCTCAGATTCTTCTTAGAAGAATTGGATAATTTACCAGAACCTGAAGAATTATCAAGTGATCCTAAGAAGGAGATTAGATTTTAGTGAAGTTTGAAACCAAGAAGAACCAAAAGGTCTATTATGTATGAAAGGTAATTAAAAATAAAGATGACAATGATGACATAGAAGTAAGCTACCTACGTAAAAGTTTAAAAATTGAAAACAATTTCTGTATGCCAAATGTTCCAGATTCAGCATCAGTTTCTGTAAAAGATGTCTACAGCGTGTTGCCATCCCCTAATGTTTTAGGTGCAACTAAAAGACAACAGTCGTATTATTCTTTTCCAGTTAATTTCTCTGGATTTAATAATTGATGAACATGTTATATTATGAAAAAAATTCTATTTTGATGAGTTATTATGGGTTTCAAGTTTTATTCTTTTGTAAATTCATAAATGTTTAGTTATAAAATTGTCATTTTACAACATTTTGCCTGAGCTAATTTTTCAACAAAGAAATATCAATAAATATAGTTAATTTCGAGTTTTAGTCAGTTATGGACACTAATAAAAGACCTAAGTCAGCACATAAGCAGACTTCCCCACCTAAGCCTGTATATATACCCCCTCTATTTGTAATCCCGGTCAGTAATGTTTTAGATGTCGTAATTAGTTAGTTCCAGTAGTTTTAGTGTTAGTGGCTAGTGTACAAATGTTCATTGTATTCTTTCATTCAGTAAAGTTTTTTTAATACATTTTTAAGAAGAAACTCTAACTGGCGCCCGAACATAGGTACCTGGCGGTTCTTCAAGATAGAGGATTGAAGAAATATTCCAGTAGGCCAAGAAAACTCGACGAAATATCCCTTGAGGTAACAGAGTTTGGGACTACCTGATAACAGATCTGATTGTAAGGCCACTAAGTAGATCCGAAGAAATAACCCAGCGGTAACAGGATCAGGACTTACTACTTGAAGGTGCGTTTCAACGCTTTACGCCTGCTCCAAGAACTCTATTGGTTTCTTCTTTACATAGCTTTGAGGTATTGTGCAATTAATGTTTGTATATTAAGTTAGTGTTAATTTAGCGATATTTATAATTAATGCCAAAGAACTATAATCTAAGAAATAGTAAAACTAGTGAGGTATTATTTAATAACAAAGATATTACTGATACTGATCGTAGCGATATGGCAAATTATTCCATGACAAAAGAAGATTATGGCCATCTGCCATACTATAATGGTGATCCGACCCAATTAATCGCATTTTTAAAACCATTAGAAATTATTTATAATAATGTTTGTAGCAAAGGAATTGCCAATAAGGCACAAAACGAAAATAAATTAATCCAGATAGCTTTATCCCGCCTTACCGGTGATGCCCAACAATTATGCATGTATGAAGATTTTACAACCATTGAACAATTAAAAACACACTTAATTAATAACTTTAGAGACTCAAGAACAACATCACACTTGCAACATCAAGTGTCCCAAATAAGGATGTACAGAAATGAACATCCTATTTAATATATCAACAGAATTTTGCCGTATCAAATTCTGATCCAGAACCGAATTATGGTTGACAATGATATTGTCAACAAAGAACAAGAAATAAAATCCCAAAAGAGTCAAATAATAGACCATGTTCTTAGAAATTTGCCCCCCAGACTTAAAGATACCCTTAACCATATAATCATTCGTGATTTAATAGATATGAAAAATAGTATATATAATAATTGTAGAATCATTATGGACGATTTGTACCCTCATGGACAAAAATTTGATCCGAAGGGCCCAGTACAGAAAAACCAAAACAACAGTCACCCTAAAAATAACCATCAAAACAATAACTTTCGTCAAAATTATAACTACAACGCCCCTAATTTTAGAACTCAATATTATGAGAATAGGAATCATGATTATAGGCCAAACTATGACGAACAACATCGGTATCACAACTATGAACAAAGGCGATATCACGATTACAAGCAACAAAATAGTTCTAATTTACCTAATCAACGAAGTCATCAAGGTTACCGTAATCAGCCGCAACATTCTAATTGGCAACAGCCAAGAACACCGTTCCCTTTTCAACCGTTTAATCCTAATTCTCAAAACACAGTTTCAATGAGAACGGCTCGCAGTAATAATGTCCATCATATGGAGGACGAAAATGAACAATTGAAACAAAGAGTCGCGGAACTAGAAAAAACATTACATAATTTTTTATGCTCCGACAAGCCGGAAACTGGCCCCGACATCTCCTCAAACATATATACTAATGACCGACCGAAGTTTCGGTTTCGGTTTCGGCTAGTTTCGGCCGAAAAACCTGGTTTCGGCCAAAAATTGGCCGAATCTTCGGCCAGGCCGAAACTAGCTCCTGTGTCTGATATCTCCAAGAAGGAAGTAGGACTTCACGATTTCAGCTTGTAAGCTCGATCTCTTTCGTGGCATTTAATACCCTTGAATTTAATAGTGGAAAGTATCTGTTATTTTAGTTAATTACACTTGTATTGTATTTCGGTAGAACATAGATTTTTCTCATTCTTTTGGTATCTTTACTTGAGAGTGATAAACAGAAATGTCCTCAAAAATCACACCAAGTCTTAACATGTAATGAAAGCATGCTTTTGATACAGAATTCTTTACGTTAAGTGTAAAGAATAGTACTTATTCTTTACGTTAGCGTTAAGAACCTTTTTGTGCTTTTAATCATCTCCTCATTAATAATGAAATTTGTTTTCTAAAAAAAAAAAAAAAAGATTAAAATAAATAAGAATATATATTCTAAATACTTAAACTTAAATTAGTCGACATGTCCACAGATTCAATTCAAAATTGAAAAAAATATTTTAGTCAGTAACCTTGTCAAAAAAAGTTGCATCAAATGGTGGTAGTAGGTTTTTGTTTTGGTTCTTTATGGAATGGGAATCAGTTTCAAAACCAATTTTTCAACCTTGGCAGCCCCCTTTCCCACAGCGGTTCACCAATGATATCCCAAAAACTTGTCTCAATTTTTACCATGAAGAAGCACGTTTTAGACCAAAAACTATCCATAAATTTTCAAACTAGATTAAATCCACTAACATTTGAGACCAAAACTGCCTCAGTTGATTAAATAGCTTCTGACATACAGCTTTACGTATTCAATAGGCCGTCATTTTGTATTCTATCAGCTTTATTTTGGAAAGACTTACTATAGTATTTATTATTTATAAATGATAATGTGAATTTTTATTAATATCAGCCTGTTATTTCAAGATTATTTCAACTTTTAGGGCTGTACTAGTTAAGGTGGTATGGTCTAACATCCCACGGGGACCAGCCGCACTAGGAAGGAGGAGGCCGGGATTCGATCCTATAACTTAACTAATACACCTGTTTTACCACTCTTGTATACCAGCTCACTTATTTAATGAATAATTGAGTTAAATTACTGTTATTTTATAAGCTTTCATTGATATTATTGCTAAACTAGACATATTACGCACTTATATGTATTATATGTAGACACGTAAATAAGTTTCGGTTTCGGCCCGAAACTAGGTCTATGGCCGAAATTCGGTTTCGGTTTCGGTTTCGGCTAACATTTTGGTTTCGGTCGGACACTAATATAAACGGACTTACTACATTCACAGACAAATTAGGCAACAACTGGCTTATTGATACCGGATCTGAAATCAACTATATTAATCCAAGTTCCTTACCGGAAGGAATCGAAATTCATCCGGAATAGTTCATTGTGACTACTCCTACCGGCAGCAAAATTGGCAATGGTTTTGTACTATTGGACCTCGCCCCGCGTTTAGGACTAGACCATGAACTATTAATTAAATTTAAAATATTTCATGTTAGTGATAAGTTTGATTTATTATTAGGCGAAGAAGGTATGGAAGAAGTAGAGATAGAACTTAAAATTAATAATAAAATAAAAGATTTAAAAATACATAATGTTACAATTAGAAATGGTAAAATAGTAGATAATCATAAATTGAATATAATTATACATCAAAAAGAACTTAACGAATTAATTAGGCACGATCATGTAGATGCCAAAACGAAAGAAAAATTATTCGATACCTTAATGAAATACCCTGAAATCATCAAAACTGAAGATGATATTTTACAGAGTACCGACTTGTTAAAACATTCGATCCGCTTAAAAACCGAAAAACCAATATTTACTAGAAATTATAGGTTCCCTCAACATTTTCAAAAGGATGTAAACTTAGAAATTGAAAGATTGTTAAAAAACGGAATTATAAGAGAAAGTAACGCTCCTTACAACAGCCCTATTTGGGTAGTACCAAAAAAACCTGACGCAAGCGGTGTTAAAAAAATTTCGGATAGTTATTGATTATCGGAAACTAAACGCAGAGACTATTCCAAATAAATTCCCTCTACCGAACATTGACGATTTATTAAACAAATTGTGCAATTAAAAAATTTTTACAACCATTGATTTAGCCTCAGGCTTCCATCAGATCGAGATGGAACCAGATTCTATAGAAAAAACAGCATTTTCAACAGATTCCGGTCATTACGAGTTCCTTCGTATGCCATTTGGTCTGTGTAATGCTCCCCCCACTTTCCAAAGAGCAATAAATGCTATGCTTGCTAATGACCCTAATACCTTAGTATATATGGACGATGTTATAGTCTATTCAGAAAACTTCCAGGACCACCTAAAACCGTTTTTTCTAAATTAAGAACCCACAAATTGTCTATACAATTAGACAAGACAGAATTCATGCGAACCGAACTTCCGTTTTTAGGTCATATTCTTACTTCAGAGGGTATTAAGACAAATCCAGACAAAATTGAAGCCATTAAGAAATTTCCTTTTCCCCAAACTGAAAAAGAGATCAAACCATTTCTGGGTATGACTGGCTACTACAGAAAATTTATTCATAATTATGCCTCTATAGAAAAACCTTTAACATTGCAACTCAGAAATAAAGAAAAAATCAATCCTACATCGTACATTTTAGAAGACTGGTATACTTTTTTAAACTATAAAAACCTAACAAACCTTAGAGGAGAAATGATAGCTTCAAAAACAAACATTAAACAATTAAAAATTGATAAAGAATATAAAACTCTACACAAGTTATTCGACCAAAAATATAATAAAATTATAAAAAAAAAAAAAAATAGATCACATTCTTAACGTACACAAGACCAAGAATAGAACAAAAAGAGGATTAATTAATTCCAGTAGGGATAGCAATAAATTGGGTAACGGGAAACATGGACTCGAACGACCGAGGTAGATACGACAAAATTCTTGGCCAAATAGAACAGAACATGTACCACATTGAACATAACCAGCAAATTAGACTCGGATTAAATAAAAAATTAATTTCTAAACTAAATAAAGAAGCTTCTATTCTAAACCACTACAAAAACAATACGAAGGGTCCAGGGGAAAAACCCCGTCAGTTAATATTTCACGGAAATGAGATTACGGTGCCACCTAGTGGTTCCTGGGGTATACTTTCCGAATAATCTATCATCTTTTATACAAAAACCCGCTAGTCAGCTGAAATATTTGTATGAAAATAGGGGGTACTGGGGAAAAATCCCGTCAGTCATTGTGCGTGTATGGAAAAACCCCGAGAGTCTATTTGTTATTGACTGTAGGCGCTCCTAGCGACCGACCCTGTTATTCCTAGCAACCTATTCCTCATAATAACCTTCCCTTCCTCTTATTACAGTTTTGTATTTTTCATTGTTCTCATTCTTCTTTGTGTTAGTGCTTTAACAATGGAAAGTGACTACCCGGGTAGTGGCAGTGAAGGTGAGGATTTGTCAAAAGACCGACATGTAAAAGACGGGAAAAAACGAGTACAGAGAGATGTTATGAAACATTTGCGAACCGGGTCCCATGAGCTTGGCCCGAATTGTTTTTGCAAACGGTTTGCATGCTTTCAAAATGTTTCAGAAGAGGATCGTAAACAAATCATACGTGAGTACAATTTTCTGGGCAACATAAATAAACAAAATTCTTATTTGAGTGGCCTCATCACTTTGTTAACGGTGAAGCAAAGACGTCCACGACATGATGACCCAAGACAAAACTTAGCTTCATTTTCATATAGAGTTCGTGTAATAAAAGACAATGTTTCATCTCCTAATGACCGTCGTGGAAAACATTCCACTAGACCCCACAAACTTTCATCTGAGACCTTGGAAGTAGTAAAAAGTAGTCAGTTTCTTGAAATCTCTTAAAGGCAGAAAATCGCATTGTTCATTGAAAGACACCACAAAAATATACATGCCTGCTGAGTTGAATATTTCAAAGCTACACACCATGTGTTCGGTCCCAATATGTATATAGTTTTAAATTTAAATCTAGCTGAAGTTCCCGCGCTTTCCATATTGTAAGGTTACCAGACTCAAGTTAGCGATGAACCGCTGCAGGAAACATGATCGCCGTTCGGAAGACTTCACCCCCACCTGTCCTCACTTTGGCTTCAGACTTGATGGACTCCAGATCTCAGGCCTCTCTCGTCACGCTTTATCACGTGTTCACCATATAAGACCTGCAGCAAGGTGATATACAAATCTGAGGTTTCACCGCCCACTGTACGAATTTACTTTAATCCGACCTATCAAAGGTTTCAACGGTGGCTCACATTCGAAGAGATTATGTTATGAAAAATCTTACAATCTCCTGATTGTTAATTGTTTTGTTCGCCGGAGAGACTGTTGATATAAAAGTTACTACATTTATATTTTAATAAATACTCGGGGATGATAGATAGTCAGGAATTTTAGCCATAAAACATTTTCTTTATTTAACCGTATCGATCCAAAATGGGGGTCTTCATCAGCGGTAAAACGAAACAAATATATGAGTTTAAAATTTCACACTATTAACTTCATGACTATCAGTCATTTCTGAGAATCTTATAGAAAAACAGTCGACTCAGAACCGATATCGGTACTGATTCAAGTATTTTACATTAGAATATATTCAAGTAATTTATATTCGTCGCTTCGAAATGTAACTGAACTTTATGATATATTTGTTCCGATACGCATGACAAAAAAGTTTTGAAAAAAATACGCAAATGTTCTGAATTAAAAAGAAAATAAGTTTTTTCCAACAATGAATTTTAATTTCCTAACATTCAATCTTACTTTTCAATAAGTTGAGGCCTTATGTAGGAGTTTCAAAAGTTTGAGATGTATAAGTATGGTTTCATTTTGGCAATAAACTGGGTACTAGTTCTGAACAGTGGCTCCTGCGCCGTTCAGTAAGGGGCCCTTCAGAGTAAGGCCCGATCCTCTAAAAAGGACCCTTTTGGGGGTGTACTTATCTCGGAAGAGGCCACGCCCAAGAGTCACTCTTCAGAACTTGTACCAAACTGGGTACTAGTTCTGATTACAACTCTTACCGTAAACTGATGTCTTATATCCTAATCCGACAGTTCCTACATCTTCTGACTTTGATGAAAATACTTTTCGCCACTTAATATCCTTTCTTAATATTCCTATCCTGGTATCGATACTGACTTTTTGTAACGATACCAGTACTCATACTTGAATCCTTGGTATCGATACCAAAATACCCGGTATCGAAATGAAAGTATCGATACTTTACTCATATCGATCGGTATCGTACGTCCCTACTCAGACCTTCAGTACCTTTTTTGCCATCGTTCTGGACGTAACAGGTATGTTCGTTTTGTTTACATCGTTTCCTGGCTTTTAACCATACTACCGATCCTAAAAACACTGGGCCTCACCGGCCCAGTGTTTCCCTTAACCGTGTGAACTCGAAGGGGCCTGAGGGACCGGTGTTTCCATTAACATTATTTTCTCATGTTATGATTTTCGATCTAATCTTTAATGCTTCTTTCAGGATCACCGAAAAGTAGTAAATGTGAATGATCCTCATTTCGCGGAAACGGTGAGAAATTGGTTATTTGAAGAAGATGAAGAACCTGCTGTGATACCACCATCGGTGGATTTATCAGATCAAGAAGATGGAGATGAAGTTAACGTTCATTCTCGTTCATTCACCTATCAAAATAATGAAGATCTTGAGGACACAGAATACGATCCTAGTAGTTCAGACAGCGAAGAAGTTGCAGGGGGTGAGAATGATGAAGGTGATGAGAGAAATTCTATTATTTGTGAGCAAGGAGAAGCATATTATTTGGGAAAGAACGGATTTAAGTGGTATAAAGAGGAGCCAAGAAGAAATGTCCGTACACCAGCAAGGAATATATAATTTCAGGACTGCCTGGATTAAAAGGTCGTTCAAAAGAATTAGGGAATATCTGCAAGCCTGTGGATGTCTGGCGACTGCTCTTTGATTCCCCTCTAATTCAAACTATTGTACGCCATACGAATGAAAAATTAGATGCAGTACGCCAAGTGATGGGAGAAAACACAGGAAAAAGTAATTATAGACCAACGGATGAAGTAGAAATAGAAGCCCTTCTAGGGGTATACCTCCTTTCTTCTATCTACAAATCTTCGTCAGAGGACATGAGAACATTGTTTGCAACAGGAGCAATGGGTCGCCCTATTTTTCGGGCATTTATGTCCGGTAAACGATTTGAAATTTTAAATTATTGTCTTAGATTCGACAATAAAATTACTCGGGCAGAACGTATAAAAACTAATAGAGCTGCGGCTGTATCGGATTTATTCAAGACTTTTGTTGAAAATTGCCAAGCTGTATTCGTCCCAAGTGAATACTGTACAGTTGACGAAATGCTCATTGCATTCAGAGGACGATGCCCTTTTAAAATTTATATGCCAAAAAAACCTGCGAAATACGGGATAAAGATAATGGCATTAACAGATGCAAAATGTTCCTATTTCTTAAATGGCTACATATATTCTGGGAAAGGATCCGATGGAAACAGGCTAAGCGAGAATGACAAAAAGAAACCTGCCTCAATACAAGCTGTCCTGAATTTGACCCAAAATATAGCTGGTTCACGGAGGAACGTGACAGGAGATAATTGGTTCTCGTCTATTCCTTTAGTGAAAGATTTAGAAGCTAGAGGACTGACCTACGTTGGTACTTTACGTTCAAACAAACCGGAGCTTCCGGTAGAATTTAGGAGCCCGAAAAACAGACCCATCAGAAGCGTTCTTTATGGATTTAATAATGGCATTACTCTTATGTCTGAAGTGCCTAAAAAAAATAAAGTGGTTAATATAATATCAACAATGCACAATGATAAAGGGGAATCAGAAAATGGAAGGCCAGAAATAGTTAACTTTTACAACAAAACTAAAGAGGAGTTGATCATTTGGATTACAAACTCTCAAAATATTCATCCAATAGAAGAACTCCTCGATGGCCAATGGCAATTTTTTACGCAATGGTGGATATTTCGAGAATTAATTCTCATTTGTTACACATGTGTTTTATAAAAAAACAAGCAAATGAAGCGTTCAGATTATGTTTACCAGCTAGCGATTGAATTGGGAGAAGCTCATTTACAAAGAAGACGTAAAATACACAACATGCCAGAAAGCATCAAACAAATAATAGGGGAATGTCTCATTGATTGCGAGTCCCCTGGATGCAGTTCGAGCCATAACACGAGAAGCAGAGATAATGAAGGCAATCGACACTCTTCATCCACACAAGAAGTAATAAATGACAAAATTGATAGGAAAACATGCACAACCTGTCCATATATTTTAAAACTTAAAACAACTTATTGTTGTATATTTTACAGACGTGCTATCTGTTTATCAGATTGTTAAAAAAAAATTTGTCTTCAATGCATAAGGGAAAAACAATAAATATAATGTCTTATATTATTGTATGTAATATTATACAATAATATAAGACATTATATTATATATATTATAATATAATACACTAATATAAGACATTATATTATATTCAATATTGTCTTATTGTATATAATATAACACAATAATGCCTTTATTGTTTTGATAATACAGTCTACATTTTTACAGTTTGATAAAAACAGATTACGTCTATGCAAAATTGCCTCTTTAAGTTGTTTTTCTTTTTGTGCTACAAATAAAAAATTTTAATTTTTAACTGATGTATTTTAGTAAATTGTGATTAAAAATTTTAAATGCTAATGCTTATTAGCATTAAAAATCTACACTACGTTATTTACCAGGTTAGGTGATTCAATAGTTACTATATTTTCTATTTTATTTACTTTTATTAATATTCTACAACAAATAACAAAAAAATCTAGAAAGAAACGAAGAAAAAAAAAATAGGGGTCTGGGAGACCGATGTTTCCGATTGCTGAGTATTCTCTGATGTTTCGGCCTAAGGGTTAATATTAGATACGCTTGCTGATGGACCTTTGATGCGTCATAATTCTTGGAAGCGCCATATATAATATCACCAAGCTAAGTTCCGGTAACTCTCTGAATCATATAGGCGGGCGCAATCGACTATAGGGTGCGCTAGTAGTTTTGCAAAATGTCGGAAAGAACGGGGATAGACAGTTGATGTGATAGAGATATTTGGTAATTTTAAAAGACCATTAATTGAAGGGCAGGCTATCCTTCATGCAAACCACATAATAACATGTGGAATAATATCTAAAAGTAAAAAAAACAGTTATTTTGCAAGCCTTGTGCCTTCAAACTAGCAATCTTAAAATGACTGCCCCATCAAATAAAAGTGGAAATCAAATTTATTAATAATAATAAGCAATTTTCTTGTCATTGTACGTGTAAAGCTGGTAGTTCTGGTAAATGCAAACACATCATTGTAACTTTACTCTACGTTTTTCGGTTAGTAATAACATTAATTACCTACTCATACAATCATTGTTATGACAGCTTAGATTCTTTGTCATATTATTTATTTATTTGTCAATACTTTCAGGCTTCGCATTGAAAACTTGGAACAATTAAGAACAACGGATGTAAGACAAAAATTAAAAAAGAAAAACAAATAAGACACTATGGTCCCAATGTTATTTGCATAAAATTAACATTTTGGAATAATAAAATGTCAAATACTAATATTTACCTGGATAAATATAGTCACTTTCTTTAAAATGAAGACTACATATCGTCATATGTTTCGAAACAGGCTTATCTATTCTTAATTTTACAATACACTCTTTAAGAAGCTTTTTATTTTTTGGAAATAAATGGAATGACACGTCTTTTGATTTTTTAATTGAACACTGAGGGACCGAGCAACACCTATTAGACATTTTTCAAATGATTTTTTGCTCAATCGGGTTTTAATTATGGAAAAATAAATTAAAAACGCCAAAAACCCTATGAATCCCAGGTAATGGACCGGCTTCTATCCCCGTTTCTCTAGTTCCTGTAAAGTAGCAGCACCGTCGCTTGCGCCCGCCTATAGAGTTATTTATTCTTTGATAATATTACATTCTGATTCGTTTCTTTTGTTGTGTTAAAAAATTTACCTTTATATTTATTGTATAATTTTATTTAGTGTTAAGACATACCAATAATTTGTTCTTATCAACTCACTATTGTAAATGTAAAAATGATAATTATTTCATGAAATATAGTATCCTTGTATTGATTTCTATGTCCTCTCTATCTGTTTGTCATCATTGATAGCATAACCTGACACACTTCCAATTTAGCGCCAAAGGAGAAGTAGGCGTGGCTTATTATAGATCTGCCCTCAGGTAAATTACTGTTGCACTATATCTCTTGATTCTGATCCATGTGTTTTTGTTAGATTTGTAGGAGCCTGGCAACACTGAATAAGCAACACTGAGGCAATTAAAAAGAACCTCCCTATTATTATAGAAACTGTTCTAGTTAGTTAGTGTGTTAATGTGTGTTATTAATTTATGTAAAAGTATTGTAATAAAAACTGTTGAAGAGTAGTCAAGGACCAGTTTATTTAATTATTTGTACTAACATTGTACAAATTGGTGACCCCGATACGTGTGTTTGTGGAAGATTTGTTATTAATCATACCACGTAAGTCTTTATATAATAATTATTACAATGGCCGATGATGAAACAATATCAAAATCACCTCAAGATATTCCTGTGCCAACAACTACACATTTTGTAGATAAAGTGAGTGTAAAAATTTCACCTAATTGGACGGATAAGCCAGAAATATGGTTCTATCAGGTTGAGGCCCAGTTTCAACTTTCTAATGTAACAGCGGAAAACACTAAATTTAATTACTTGATATCTCAATTGGATCTTAAAGTTGTAGAAAATATTTGGGATATTGTTTCATCTGCAGAAACTAATAAATACACATTAGCGAAAAATGGACTATTAAAAATATTTAAAGAAAGTGAGGAAAAACAATTAAAAAAATTAGTGAGTGAAATTGAATTAGGTTCACTTAAACCCAGTCAACTTTTGTTAAAAATGAAAGCCCTGGCTGGCACGGAAATCAGTGAAAAATTGCTAAAATCATTTTGGTTAGATAAATTACCACCACAAATTAGAGGAATACTTTCAATTTCTGATGGGAATTTAGATAAATTATCTGAAATTGGAGATAGAATATGGGGAATGACAAGTACATTTACTCAAGTTAATGCGATATGCCTTTCCTGTCTTTCCAGGCCAACAACATAGATTATTCGTCCGGGATCGTCGTTCTGGTATTAAATTTCTTGTGGACAGTGGTGCGGATGTGTCAGTAATTCCCGTTACTAAGCATAACAAGCCAACTGACTTCAAGTTATATGCTGCTAATGGCGCTGAAATACAAACTTATGGTACTAAAATTCTAAACATTGATTTAGGACTTCGCCGGAAATTAGAATGGCCATTTTTTATTGCAAAGACATCGAAAGCAATCCTAGGAGCTGATTTTCTTCGTAAATTTGATTTGTTAATCGATTTGAAAAATAAAATATTAATAGATAATACCACCAAATTGACTGTGTCCGCGTCGGTTGATACGATTTCGGCCGAAGATACGGTCAGTTCTTTAATATCTACTAATTCATTTACAGATTTGATGAAACAATTTCCAGATCTTACCAAGCCCAATTTGATGCCTACACATTCAGCCCATAGCGTTAAGCACTATATCAATACTTCTAGTGGACCACCAGTTTACTGCAAACCACGTCGACTAGATCCTCATAAGTTAAAAGGAGCTAAAAACGAATTCCAGTACTTATTAAATCAGGGCATAATTAGACCATCAAAATCACAGTGGGCACCTGTAAGTAGGTGTCCACTGTGATTTTTTAAGAGTATTTTTACTTACAACTAAGAAAAATGGACAATGGCGTGCTTGCGGAGACTACCGAGCTTTATATGCGCGAACACAGCCAGACCGCTATCCAGTTCCGAGAAGCGAAGATGTCGCTGAAATTTTAGAGAATAAAAAAATATTTTCAAAGATTGATTTGCATTCTGCTTTTTATTTTATTCCAGTAGCAGAACAAGATAAGCAAAAAACTGCCATCATAACGCCTTTTGGGCTCTATGAATTTAACGTAATGCCTTTTGGCTTAAGAAACCTACCTTGTACTTTCCAACGCTTCATGCATGAGGTATTGTTTGGATTGTCATATTGTTTCGTATATCTTGACGATATATTAATTGCGTCTCGAACTCCTGATGAGCACTTAGAACATTTGAGAGTAGTCTGCGAAAGACTGAATTGAGAATTCTTTCGGACTTCGTATCAATCTAAGTAAATCCGTATTTGGTGTAGCAGAAGTAGTTTTTCTTGGAAACCTAATAACTGGTGAAGGTATCAGACCAGACCCAGAGCGTGTAAAGACTATAATGGAGTTTAAAAAACCAGTTACAGTACAAGAGCTTAGACGATTTTTAGGTGTCATAAACTTTTATCGTCGCCATATTCCACACGCAGCAGAAAATCAAGCATTATTGTATAAATATTTACAGGTATCCAAGAAAAATGATAAGACAAAAATAGAATGGAATGACGAATCTAGCCAACAATTTGAGGAAGCCAAACAGGCGCTGGCTAATGCCACCCTTCTTACTTGTCCTAATACCAACTACAAACTTTCTCTACAGGTTGATGCTTCCAATACTGCAGCAGGCGCGGTAATACAGCAATTAGAAGAGAATGCATGGAGGCCAATTAGTTTCTTTTCCAAAAAAATTTTCAGAAACACAACAAAGATATTCAACTTACGATCGTGAACTCCTCAGTATCTACTTAGCGATAAGGCATTTCAAGCATTACTTAAAAGGAAGAAACTTCACAGTTTATACGGACCACGCTCCGTTAACTTATTCCTTCCAACAAAAACATGATAAGGCTTCATCAAGACGCCTTAGGCAACTCCAGTATATATCACAATTCACGACGGATATACAACACATTCCATAAAAAAATAATAATCAGAGTCTGAAGATTCAACACCTGAACAACAGCCACCAACGACGACATTGCTTACTCCAGCCGCCTCTGGATAAGAAACAAACTACCACCACAAGATCAGGGCGACAAGTCCATTTTCCTCGCCGCTATGTCCAGGTCTTTAGCCGACCTGACCGCTAAGGAGGGAGTGGATTTAGGAGCCTGGCAACACTGAGGCAATTAAAAAGAACCTCCCTATTATTATAGAAACTGTTCTAGTTAGTTAGTGTGTTAATGTGTGTTATTAATTTATGTAAAAGTATTGTAATAAAAACTGTTGAAGAGTAGTCAAGGACCAGTTTATTTAATTATTTGTACTAACATTGTACAGATTTAAAACTAATTTATTAATTCGGGCTCTTTATGTGGAAGATGGTCTAGTGATAGGTGCTTTAAAGTCCGAAATAGAAAATTTATTTGTAAAACTAAATGATAAATTTAAAGTTACATATGGTCCAGCCAAAATATATTTCGGCATGAATATTGAATTTAAAAATGATAAAATTTGTATTAGTCAGGCTAGTTATATTGATAAAATATTAAATAAGTTTAGAATGGACGAATGCAATCCAATCAATACTCTTTTTGCGTCTAATTACGAAGACTCAGGTATAGAAAGTGCTTGCTGCTATGTGATCCATTCTTTGTTCTCCTGATTTATTTTTTAAACTAATATATCAGTGTTTGATTACAGTAAAGTTTGTTTTTATCAATTTGACCCTTCACTCCTAGATCAAACCTTCCTATAAGAGAGAGCTGTCTGCTACTTCATGTTATTGATGATCCACAAGTTTATGATAAAACTTCTCAAAAGACCTATTATAATAACCACTGCAGAAAATGAGTAGAATACAAAGAGGGTTATAATGTTTTTGGACAAAACAAGTTTACAAATTCTAGGGAAAAACACTCATCGTTAAAAATCTTACGATGTTACGATGGTCACATTTTTAAGTTTATCTGAACTTGTAAGTTACCTCCAAATCAGTTCCTCATGTTGCATTGTGTGCACGAATTAATAAACTTAAGTCTTTTTGTTACCATGTGTTTACTAATCGTCCTAAGATAAGGCAGTGTCGGATCCGACACGTGTTGTTTGTTTTCGTTTAAACAGAGTTATGGCAGCGAACAATGCTGACTTCACACTTTGAGCCTCCCCCCTCTCCTTAACCTGTATATACCCCCATAAATCCAAGGCTTAAGCGGAGAGCTGTACCAGTAGTATGTAGCTTGTCATTGTAGCCATTGTACTTTATTTTTTTTTCAATTCTCTCCCGTCGAGTTCCTTAAATGGCGCCCAAACAGAGACTGCATGCATAAATCATCGCGTTTTTTTTTTTATTTTTATTTTTTTTATTGGTCCTCCCCTTCCTCGCCTGTTAGGCTATACGGGGTTTCCCAGGCCAGAGGAGAGGGTGGGGGATTAAGGCTGAGGTTTATTAAATGTCCCCTTGCTCCGGGTTTTGAACGTGCTATGTTTCGGTTCTCAATCATACGTTGCGTATTTACTCACGCGTTTGCCTACTCAGCCATCCCGCCACCCAAAATCATTGAACACAAACCCCAAAGGTTCTAGACTCGAACTCTGCAGTACCAGAAATCAATATTCGATCTACCTCTCGAGGATATCGCAGCATATAGATCGACTGGCACCCCGCTTTGGCTCTTAGATCTTGAAGAAGGACCTGCTCCTGAGCTCAACCCGTCTGATCACCCCAACAGACATCGAAACTGGGAGAAATTGTGATTTAACTTTATTTTGGAAACATCAATTGTTCCAAAAACTAATCTTTTATTTTTATTTTTGTATTCAAAGATATTAAAATATTTTTGTTTTAAATTTACATTTTTAAGTACATTTAACATAACATTATTATTGAATCTATATATGAATAAAACATTTTATGTCTAAACTAGCTGAAAGGTTAATACAAATAAGGTCTATTAATACTAAAGATTATAATAACTTAGACGAAATGGCAACCACATTCGCTATTAAAACCGCGGACTATGACCATATTCCGACCTTTATTGGGGACCCGCACAATTTGTTAAAATTCGTAACCGTTTGTAGGCATTTCTGCAAGCCCGACAATGGCCTTGGAGAGTTGAATGACCAGCACCTACTAAGCAAAATCCTAGCTAGACTCAGTTGAGACGCTGATTACATAAACACTACTTGCCAGTTTAAAGGGAATAACGAGGTACTAAAATATCTAGAGGATACTTTAAGGGATTCACGCTCTATTGAACTACAATTTGAACTTTTTAATTTAAAGATTCAATACGAGGAACATCACTTGGATTTCTTACAGGGGCTGGATAGGAGCCGAACATTATTAATATCCAGATATCGCATTCAAAATATCCCGGAAAGGGTAACAATTGTTGCAGTTTTGGAGAAAAATATTTTGTATAATTTTTTCACAAATATGCCACTGCATATCAGAACATATTTAATGACTAAAACTGACAAATTAAAACTTTGGAAGATTTGCGCAATTTGATTAAAAATGAGTGTTATATCCCTATGTTAAAATCTCTTTGTATTCTTAATTGACATTAACAGATGTTATTGTGATATATAATATGTTTTACCCTTGTTTAAAAAACGAAATCAATTTCTGTTATCTTAATATAGTTATTATGATAATTGTAACCATTGTTTTTCATTTCAATTATCAAGTTGAGACATAACAGATTGGCGACGAGGACAAACTACGTAAGTTTACTTTTTTTTCTTTTTCAAATAGTTCAGTATCATCAAATTGATTCAAAATGAATGATGATCAATTTAGAGAGTTGCTTACTATTTTGGCTTCGAACCATCAATCATTAATTCAAGCAGTATCACAGCCCAAACAGGCACTTTCTAATTCATGCACTGGTATTTCAAGTTTAGAAGAATTTGATTCAAGTAAGGAAACATTTTCACAATACAGACTCCGATTTCAAAATTACTTGGAAATCAAAAATGTGGAAATTAATACCGAGTTCAGTACTCGGCTGTTTTTAAATAGCATTGGACCTAAGACATACTCATTGTTAACTTCGTTATCCGCACCACTTGCTCCAACTGATCTCAACTATGACAAGATAGTTTCATTATTAACTGAGCATCTGTGTCCTAAGAAAAACCCATTAGTTGAACGCCACAAATTTCTGTCGTATTTCCAATCAGAGACTGATAACATATCACAATATGTTACCTCCCTCAAATCGTTTATCTCTGACTGTAATTTGTACTGTGAGTGTAAGAAATCTATTTCTGATATTTTCTTATGCTCCCAATTCATTAGGGGCATTCGAAATTCGTACATACGAGAACAACTTCTTATGAGCCCGGAGATGCCTTTTGATGAAATTCTTAAGAAAGCCCTCGCATTAGAAGCTTCAAGAACAGATAGCTGTCATATTTCAAGTCAACAGGAGAATTCATCTCTTGTTAGCAAAGTCCATACAAGAAGGCAATCACTTCAAAATAATAGAAAACGCTCATCTAAGATGCTATACCGAAGGGACTACGAAGAACTTGGAATTGATAAATTATGCCTTCGCTGTGGTAAAGATAATCACCTTGCAGCTGATTGCCGCGTTAACAGGGATAAGTTGCGTTGTCAAGCGTGTTTAAAGCAAGGCCATGTCCAGAAAGTATGCATCAAAACACTCCTCCGGAAACGACAGGGAATAAAACAGATTTCGCGAAGTTCTGATTCCGAATCTAATTTCACAGAGGAAGAAGAGATAGAAGTATATCAGCATTTCAATAAAATAGTAAATGTGCATAAAAAAGATAATACCCATGAAACAGCAAAATATTTCATCCAAGTATTAATAGAAGGAAAGCCTCAAACCTTTGAGGTAGATTCTGGAGCAGGGCTCAAACTCCTTCCGATATCCGACTTCAAAAAACTCCAAATTCAGGTAGACATGCAGCCCACAAAGATCCGATTCCGATCGTATACAGCAGGTGTGTTCAAGCCACTAGGAGTAGTCAACGTTGCTGTTTGTTGTAACGGTATTGTGTCCAATGAGTCCATCTTCATTGTTCCAGAAAATTTTACGCCCCTATTGGGAAGAACGTGGATCAGGAGGTTCGGTATCGAATTAAAGCATCTCGATTTCCCTTCCCATAGAAATATCAACTTAATCAAAGAGGTCAGTCCTCAAGATGCCGTCAAAGAAATCGACCAACAGTATGCTGATCTCTTCAAACCGAAGGTTGGTTGTGTGCCAGATTGTGTCATATCTCTTAGCTTGAGAAAAAAAGCAAAACCTGTATTTATCAAAGAGAGGGAAGTGCCTTTCGCCTTACGCGATAAGGTAGAAAAAAACGCAGTGAATTTTCTGATGTGGATGCCTTAATATCTAATATAAAAAAGGTATTCCTTAAAGCACCAAGTCGAGATAGGGTGCTTAAAGATAGTTATCCAAATTTAACTCTGCCTCCACAACCGATTACAACAAGATGGGGGACCTGGATAGAAGCTGCCGTTTATTATAATGAAAATTTCAATCAAATAAGAGAAGTTCTTGAAAAACTGGACGAAAACGCCGTCTCTATAGAAAAGGCCAAAGAAATAATGAAAGAACATACTTTGGAAAATAATTTAGCCTTTATATCCTCCAACTACTCGTTTTTGCCAAATAAAATAAAACAGCTAGAAAACCAGAATGTCTCACTCTGCGAAAACATAGCTGCAGTAGACGACGCCTTACAGGAATTAGAAAAAATTGGTGGAAGGTATTATAATTGAGTAAAAATCATTGGTTATTTTAATAATGTTTTTCTATTATTTTTTTCATATCATGTGTTGCAGATCAGGAGAAAAAATTAGGCAAAAAGTAAAGGATGTGCTAAAAAAAAATCCTGGACTTGAAGAGATGAGGAAAACTTCTGATATCCTTAATGGGAAAAATATCAAAACAAACATTTCTCTCGCTCCGAACGAAATTACAACCTTCAAATGGGCACCAATTACGTCCGTTGACGTTGAACGATCATTCAGTAGATATAAAAATATATTAACATCAGATCGACGTAATTTTACTTTTGAAAATTTAAAAATGTTTGTGATTTCCAATAATTTCGAAGATTAATTTTTGGAAATAAATATTTGATATACATATTTAATTTTTTTTTCAAAATTTATTCTCACCTTTACCCCATAGGGTCATTAGCGTTAATCTGTTTATTAAATTATATATATAATATATGTTTATATATATATATATATATATATATTTTTAAATAATTTATTTTTTGAAGAGAAAAGATTTGGCTCCGCCGGGAGTCGTACCCGGGTCTCCTGCGTTACATGCGAGGATGCTAACCGCTACACCACAGAGCTCGGCTCAAGGCAGAGCAAATCCTTCCTCTTCACTGATACCTACTCCCCCTATCTCACAAATTTTGCGAGTAGTAGCGGGAGGTGGACAAATTTTGTCCAATTTATGATATTTTATTGACTTAAGTCAATTTTTTAAATTATTTTAATTAATCTAATCTTAATTTGTGGCTGACCACCATTTTTAAATTTTTTTTAAATAATTTATTTTTTGAAGAGAAAAGATTTGGCTCCGCCGGGAGTCGAACCCGGGTCTCCTGCGTTACATGCGAGGATGCTAACCGCTACACCACAGAGCTCGGCTCAAGGCAGAGCAAATCCTTCCTCTTCACTGATACCTACTCCCCCTATCTCACAAATTTTGCGAGTAGTAGCGGGAGGTGGACAAATTTTGTCCAATTTATGATATTTTATTGACTTAAGTCAATTTTTTAAATTATTTTAATTAATCTAATCTTAATTTGTGGCTGACCACCATTTTAAAATTATTTTTAAATAATTTATTTTTTGAAGAGAAAAGATTTGGCTCCGCCGGGAGTCGAACCCGGGTCTCCTGCGTTACATGCGAGGATGCTAACCGCTACACCACAGAGCTCGGCTGAAGGCAGAGCAAATCCTTCCTCTTCACTGATACCTACCTATTGACTTAAGTCAATAAAATATCTTAAATTGGACAAAATTTGTCCATCTCCCGCTACTACTTGCAAAATTTGTGAGATAGGGGGAGTAGGTATCAGTGAAGAGGAAGGATTTGCTCTGCCTTGAGCCGAGCTCTGTGGTGTAGCGGTTAGCATCCTCGCATGTAACGCAGGAGACCCGGGTTCGACTCCCGGCGGAGCCAAATCTTTTCTCTTCAAAAAATAAATTATTTAAAAATAATTTAAAAATGGTGGTCAGCCACAAATTAAGATTAGATTAATATATATATAATAATATATATAATATATATATATATATATATATATGTATATTTACACACACACATATGTGTATTATGTTATTTTTGTGTAATATATGTTTATTATATTATATAAATTAAATTATATTTAATTTATTATTACATATAATTCATTTATATTTACATATTTTTAAGAATATAAGTACATATATATGTACATATTTCGTGTTTATTTTCCATATAAACCGGTCCCTATTCATCAGATTTTATTATAATATTTTAAATTTAAGACTAACAATTCCACCATAACTTTAACAAAAATTGTAAAGCCTGACCGACCGCCTACCACCAATTCTGTCGAACCGCCCTTCTATGATGCTCGGTCCCGAGCATGGTTTTCCTACCATGCCGAAAAGCTAAATTTCCTACTTCCTACTAAACTCCTCAATTTTTTAAGGATGGAATAGTTATGGCAGCGAACAATGCTGACTTCACACTTTGAGCCTTCCCCCTCTCCTTTACCTATAAATACCCCCATAAATCATAGGCTTAAGCAGATAGCTGTACCAGTAGTATGTAGCTTGTCATTGTAGCCATTGTACTTTTTGCTTTCAATAAAGTTTTTTTTTTTTCAATTATCTCCCGTCGAGTTTCGTAAATCAGGAACTGTGGTAGTGTAGGTGGGCTGTGTACTCGTATTACCCTGCTGTCAATAGTCTTTGAGACAGGGAGGTAAAAAGGTGAGTCACTATTTTTCATTATGTATGTATAGTATAAAAAATTCTTGTTGTTGCAAGGTATTATGGATCAGCGGTTACAGACGCAGACATTTTCTAAGAATTGTTACGACAAATAAGCTGAAGATACCGATAAGGAAACGAACGAAAGATGATGCTTCACTCAGGTGATGCTTTGTCAGATTATTCTGATGCTGATGAATCTTTTTCCATGAGCGATGTTGGAAATATTGAACTTTGAAAATATTCCGAAACTATTTGGACGGATAAACCTGTCACAAGTATGTTTTCACGAGCTCCAGGGCAAAACATTACTTCCCATCTTCCAGGACCTAAAGGTAGAGCAAAAGGTCTCGTCAATGAGTATGAAATAATCTCTCTATATTTCACTGATGAAATGATTGACCTATTATTGAAATACACCAATGAAGAAAGACCGGATGGAAGTGAAATACAAGTCAACACAATGGTACATCGGAAGAACTGATTCGACAGAAATTAAAGCTGTAATTGGCTTGTTGTTTATATCTGGAGTTGTGAACAAACCTGGATGGACCGTAACAAACATGTTTTCTTAAGTTTACGGTCTTCCTCTGTTTCGATGCTCGATGACAAAGAATAGTGCACTATTGAGTGCACTACGTTCTAAAACAAACAGGGACTTGAGAAAACAAAACGATAAATTTGCCCCATTTCTGGAATAATGGAATTTGTTTAATCAAAGTTGTAAGGAATACTATAGTCCCTCAGAATATGTCACTGTTGATGAGACCCTTTTGGGCATTAGGAGCAGATACCATTTTCGAATTATACTCCTCAGAAGTCAGATACATTTTAACTTTAAGGCTTAAAGATAATTTCAATGTGCGACGCAAGAATTTTTTTTTCTGTGGAGGGATCCCTTATGTCGGCCGAGAGATAGACCACAAAGTAACTTATTGCTGCCAACTCAGTACGTTCTCCATCTTATTGAACCATTGAAATGAACTAAAAGAATGTAATGACTGACAATTGGATCTCATCTTTTGAATTAGTGGAAGAGTTAAAGAAAACCCTCCGGTTCTTTCTGTGGATGGAAAAAAAATCACCTATGCATTCAATGCAAGAAAAGTGTTTGAGGGTAACACAAAAGAGCGATTTGTCCATCATGTGAATAATGTAAAGCCCTGTTTACACGGAAACATTGTTGGATCCAACTTTCTATAAACTGTTACCGTGTAAACGGTCTTTGATTAAAGAATGTTTCCAAAACACATTCGAATTCTTGGATCAAAGTACGGCAGCGCTCCACCGTTTAAGAATCGTACTACTTCCCAAAACACTAGTCGGCCATTATTCGATAGTGTTAACCTGTTCAGTTTATTAGCAATATACCTTTGTTAAACCTAAAAAAAGGTAGTTTCTGACCGGGGGACAACTTTTTAAAGTTATTTGAAACAGTGTTTTATTATTAAATTTATCCGTGGGATTTTATTGATGTTTCATACAAATCAATAAGTTACAACAGGAATATTCGAAAAGTCATTGTAATAACAAGGTAAGTTAAGATTTACTCTACTTTTTTGTCATATATTTTTATTTCACTTTAAGAACCAGTACGGAATGTTGAAGTTAAATGTGTAGAAAGAACTTTTTTTCTTCTTATAATTTACTTATACTGCTCCTAGAGGTTACAAAACAAGCTATTCAGTAGTGTTTTCTTTATGTTTTAATTACCATATGGATGTAGTTCAATACTATTTGAGGTTTACTATTAAATTTTGAGTTCTTTGCTCAAAGTAAGTGAAAGAATAGTTGATTTGCTAAACCTAAATTTTCTGTCATTTTCTTAACATAACCTAGTGGATTAGCTGATGTAAGTTTTTAGTTTATAGAGCTTCTTTTCATATATATTTAATTCAAGCTTTAATTTAATTACTTTACAACTAGACTTTATGTAAGTTCAACTATATAAACTTTATATATTGATTTTAGTGATTTAATAGAATAGGAGGAGCATTTCAGAAGAGGATTTTGGGGCAAAACAGAAATAATTGTATTTTATCAAGCTTATTTGGCTAAAGAAATTAATTGCTATTTTAATATGTAAAAAAATCATTTATACATTTACGTTATTTTTTTTTTTTTACTTTATAAGCTTAATTACAATTTTAGCCAAGAAAATTATCAATGATTGTGCAGTTTTTTTTTTATACGATTAAAAATTCATTTATACAATTTAAAAATATGGATAATGGCGCCTTCAAAGCTTGTTAGAATAATGTAGTATTTAGTAAGACGGTAATTATAGAATCTATTATATTCGTAATAAACGTACTTCATTTTTGAGAACGTAGTTTTTAAAATATTTTTAAGTCTTTTCTATACACTAATAATTCAATAATAAGGGCAGTATAGGGCTTCAATTTCAACACAAGCCTTTAGCCAAAAAAAAAAATCAAAAACAAAACTCCCATATCTCTTGTGTGAAATTAGTTGAATAAATATATCTTAAGTATAATATCTTTATTTAGACGCCTCCAGTGCAGGAATGAAAGAAGAGAAACGCATAAACTAGCTCCAGTCCGAAATTAGTTATCGCTCCTGGCAGAAAATTTTGAAAAGGCTTATGTTCTATTTGAAAATGTCACTATAGACGAACAGCTGGTGCCATTCAGAGGCCGTTGTGGATTCTGGCAATATCTACCGAAAAAACCAAAACGTTATGGTTTAAAGATTTTTGCAATGGTAGATTCATCAACTTTCCACTTGAATAAATTTGAGGTGTATGTAAGAACCCAAACAATAGGCCCATATTGAAAGCCAAATAACACCCATGAAATAGATCTTCAACTTGTTGAGCCAATAAAAGGTAGTGGCAGAAATGTCAACTACCGACAATTGAAGAGAATGAAAGATCCACTATCATAAAATTAGCAAATGCGTTGTTCCAAGAAAATTTAACATTAGTTGTTATTCTTAGAAAAAATAAGCCAGAAAGCCCTATACAATATTTTTCCCATAAACAAAAAATAGTTCATTCTAATTTTTTTGGCTTCACTAAAGATTTGTCCCTAAACTCAAATGTTACACATCGTAATAAGGCCGTTATTCTTTTATCATGATTACATCACGATACCAACACAAATGAAGAACAAAATAATAAATCATAAATGATATTATATTACAATTCTACAGAAGGTGGGGACGATTCAAACGATTGAATGTGCAGTAACTACAGTTTAGGGAGGAGGACCAGTAGGTGGCCAATGGCTCTTTTCTATCATTTTCTGAATGTATTAAATATTAATAGCTACGTCATATTTAAGCAAAATAATAAAGAAAATCTTGGGAATTCATACAGAAAAAGAAATTTCATAATCACTTTTAGCCATCAATTCTATACCTGAGAGGTAAACTGTCGTAACTACAAAATTCTCGATTTTGGGGTTATGTAACTGAATTATCAAGGTGTATATTCTTGAGTGGATAGTTGTCGTATCTGCACAGCTAATGAATGGCGTCATAGCCAATGTGAATTTAATGTTTCTGTCATGATAGAGGTAAACTCAAGTAACTTGAGTTACAACTGTATACCCCTATTAAGTACTGATTGAAGGAGATGCAAGTGTGTTAAGACAGTTTATCCCCTGAGAAAAAAGGCAACACTGTCAAAAGCTGACATGTGTCCAGAAGGTAACGGTTAAGGTCTGGCCACACATGTCCGCACCGGATCCATCACGATTTTGCGGATCGGATTAGGCACGGAGATCCAAAAAGTCCGTTCACACATCTCCGCACCGCACCTGTCAAGGTTATTTTCAGCGCCCCATTTTGTAACCTACCTAACCTGAGATCAGTATCAACTTCACTCTTTTTTACTGCGTTGTTTAGTATGTTTTAAGTAGTTAATGTGGCAATCACAGCTCTAGAACTTGAAGAACATGATAATTGGAGTAGAAATCACGCAGAGTTGAATAGTGTGTAAACTTAAAAGAATAAACTAATATATATGATGTTTCTTTATCTAACAGATTACAATACAACTTAATGAATGCTTCAGGATCACAATCCAAAATATCTTTACTTTAAGATGCAAATGAGATTGAAAAAATGTGATAAAACAATGTAGGTTGTGAAAAAAGTGATAAACAATGTTAGGTAGTGTTAGGGCCTATTCACACTATCGGTTTCGCGCCCGATATATGAGAAATCATATGGTAATATTCACTATTATTTAGTTAGAATAATATATCAAGGAATATTACTGATGACCTCTGATTATATATTACTGATGAGATGATATTACTGATATTACTATTATATATTAATAGATATTACTGATGAGTTGATGACCTCTAATTATCATTGAAAACCGTGAACAACAATAAAAAGGTGAACAACATTAAAATTGCTCTCTTGTAAAGTTAAGAGGTACAGAATTGATAATCCCTCACATGAACAGAAGGTCCTAGAATCAATATATACATGCTAAGGTCCCTAAAGATCAAACTAAAATTATACTTAGAGGCAGATGGAGTAATGATTCCAGTCCATTCTCCTGGACTCCTATCTCTTTGGCTGCAGAACTTGCATACATTTTCCCTCCTGGGGACCGAGAATCCAGCCATTGTGAAAAGGGCATGCCCTGCATATATATGCACAGTGAAGCAGTGAGTAAAACCCACATGATGGAGTAATTTCCACAGGCAACCAGCAGGAGAGCGGAAAAACTGGCAAGCAACCAATGAAGAAAGTCTAGCCATAGATTCATTTCATCACAGCTAATATTGTAATTATAATCTGTTCAAACCATTATAATCATGTCCATATAACTTCTCATATTTTCATTTAACCAAATCAGATACAGTCCATGTCATAATATGATTTAAATATTCAGTGGTCTGTATTTTAACATGCGTTTAAAATGTTCAATTATTTACTTTTCTATTCATTGTAAAAGATGTGAATTTCTTTAGCTAATTAAATTGTAATGACAAAACTTTTTACTGGAGTAAGGCTTTAATTAGCTAAAGAAAGGAAAGAAAGGAGAGAATGAAGAGGAGCACGATAAAAATTTAAAAAGGTTCACGGAAGTTGCTAAGTTATATAACCTTCCTATAAATGAAGAAAAATCAAAATTTCGTCAGAAGTCCATAAAATTGTTAGGTTAGGGGAAGGTCGGGGTATATCGGACAGCGGGTTATAACGGACAAGGGGTGTTTCTCATATTTGCCACGCGAAGCAGCATCAATCAAGACCACATGTTCGCATTGAAGACAGAGGGGAGGGGACGCTCTTTTGTTCCTCGCCGAGTGAGCAGTTGCGCAGTGACAGTGCATTATTTGTTTTCTAACTCAGTTTTTGTACACGAAGATAAGTTTGGAGTGATACACCCGGCTTTAACGTAAGTGTAATTCTACTATATGGTCATTAATATTAACCCGTACCGCCACATGTGGATCCCCCAGACTCACAGGGAAATTTCGATTGGTTACGTTGGCCTTCCTGCACATTGCACAGTTACGTGGTGGCCATGTAAATCTCAACCAGTATCTCAAGGACAGCAGAGGATAGTAGAAGATTTATTGCCGCTCTTCATTTCACGTAAGTAACCTTTTTCCCAAAAAGTTGTGGGTCTGTGAGACTCACCTGTGGCAGTGGATTCTTGACACTGTGGGTCTGTGAGACTCACCTGTGGCACTGGATTCTGACAAATTTATATAAAATTAATATAAATTTTTGTTTCTATTTCTAATCTATTTTCTGCCTTTTTACCCATTTACTTATTTCAGAATGGATATGCCTGGGCCTTCAAGAAGAAGGCGTGAAGAAGCCGTTCTGAGAACAGACGACCCCAATTTCGCTGCACAAGTTCGGGCATTATTGCAAGAGCTTAGCGATGGTGAAGATGTTACTGATAATGAATCAGAAAATGACGAGGTTCCTGAAGCACGCTCATTATGTAATGCATTTGACTCTGAACTGAGCGATGAAGATGAGGAACAAGATCAAAAATTAAAACATTATGACCACACTCCTGTGATGAATGTTGAAGATTCAGAAGTACCAGAGGCTCAAGTTCATACCAACCCACTACATTATACCGGAAAAGATGGAAGTAAATGGAGTTCAACAGAACCGACGAGGTCAGGTAGAGTCCCAGCTCATAATATTTTGAAGTTACCAAGTTTGCCAGGCATTTCAAACTATGCAAAACAAAAATTGGGTCAGGCACCATCTGAAATGGAAGTGTGGTCCCAATTTTTTGATAACACAATCATAAATGAGATTTTGAAATGGACAAATGTTCATTTAGCTCAAAAGAGGAAGAAAATAAATAATGATGAAATGTTACTTTACCATAAAGATTTATCGAAAGAAGAGTTATTGGCATTTTTTGGATTGCTCATGTTGTGTGCCATTATGAAATCTGGTCGTGAGGACTCAAAGTTCCTCTTCAGAAATGATGAGTTTGGTCGTCCTATATTCCATTTGGTCATGTCACGAAATAGGTTTGTTACGATTAAATCGGCTTTGCGTTTTGACAATCCAGACGACCGTGTAGAAAGACAAAAGTCTGACAAGGGAGCACCTATTTCCTACGTTTTTGATCAGTTCATCAGTAACTGTCAGCTTTTATTTGTACCGGGAGCGTCGTGTACAATTGATGAAACTTTAGTGCCGTTTCGTGGTAACTGTGGATTTCGTGTGTATATGCCTAAGAAGCCGGCTAAGTACGGCCTCAAAATCTTAAGTCTGGTGGACTCAGGAACATCATATTTTTACAATGGATATTTGTACAAGGGAAGAGGTTCCGACGGTTTGACGCTAACTGAAGACGAACAAAGGCTTTCAATCCCTACTCAGTCCCTTATTCGCCTGACGAAACCAATTTACAATACTAATCGCAACATCACTGGCGATAATTGGTTCAGCTCACTCGAAGCTGTCCATGAATTGCGCAAGCGAAAATTGAGTTATGTTGGAACAGTTAGGAAAAATAAACGATTTTTGCCTCCTGAATTTGTAGCCTACAAGGGGCGGCCTCTTTACGACGATATCTACGGTTTTTCAAATGACAGTATAACACTATTGTCGAGGAAAGTAAAAAACAATAACGTTGTAGTTTTAGTATCATCGATGCACCACAAAAAACAGATCGACGAAGAGACAAATAAGCCTGAAATAATTGCTTACTATAATTCCACAAAAGGTGGTGTCGACACGCTAGATTTTGAATGCAGTGTGTACTCATCCAATCGTAAAAGTGAACGATGGCCATATGTTATATTTTCAGCGCTCCTGAATATAAGCCTCGTGAACTCGTTTATAATACATAGATGTTTTTTGCAAAATGAAATGAAACCGCGCAACATTTTTATTAAAAAATTAGCCACTCATTTGATTAAAGAACAACTGCGTCAACGTTGTGAGAATCCACACATCAACAAAACTCTTCTCGCCTCAATAAAGAAGTTCCTGGAACCCTCCGTTGTTTTAATGAACATGGATATTTGTATACTGAGAGACGACAAAATGGACAAGAGAAAGTACTGCGCTCTCTGTGATTACAGAAAACATCGCAAAACGGCTTACAAGTGTGTAAAGTGCCAGAAACCGATATGTTTGGAATGTTCACGAAAATTATGTATCACATGTGTAACAGAAATGAGTGATAATATGTCTACTTAGTTCTTTTTAATAGTTTTGCTAGAAAATGTTTCAATTTTGGTTCCTATTTTATATTTAGATTTGTCATAATGTTACAAGTGCTTTTAAGATAATTTAGTTATTATTTTCAAAACAAATTTTAATACTTAATTTGTACCTAGCAATAAAAGATATTCTTTCGCAAATAAAGTAAGTTTAAATGACTCCTTTTTTTCATGTTTCTATAATAAAAAAATGAAAATGTGAGCTGTGAGTCTGTGAGACTCACCTGTGGGATTGCCGGGAAAATCAGCACATGTGGCGGTACGGGTTAATAAGGGGTATTGTACTATTTGCTTTAGGCAGTAAATCTGTTTGGACTTATTATTAAGCACGTGGCAATCGCATTGTATTCTCGTGTCGGTCGGGTTGTATCGGACATAAACATTGAGGGTTGTATCGGACAACAATCATAGCGAAATAAAATAAGGTTTTGATGGTATTGTTTTATTTTACAGGCGAAATGGGGAAAGTGAGGCATACTTGGAGAGAGGAAAATATGAAGACTGCCATAGAAAAAGTTCGTTTAAAGGAAATGACAATTCGATAAGCTAGTGACCGATTTTCAGTCCCAAAAAGTACACTTGGCGACCGGCTAAAAAAATTTTCGGAGGGGAAAGAGGTTGTTCAATTTTCACCAATTCAAGTGATCACCCGCCGGCGCCTATGCACGGCCTATTTAATTTGCCTGCCAGAGCCAGGAGGCATACGGGTGATGTGGCGAGTGAGAAGGCCCAGGAGATTAATGGAGGAAGCTCCGGCAGTGAGAGAAGGAGTTTTTAGTTTCGTTTATGTACTATTCATTAGTAATTTAGCATGAGCTAAATTAGTTAGCGGAGAGCCGGCGAAGACGAGGAGAGAAGATGGGTTGGCCACCCCCGTCGAAATCAAGAAACACAGCAAGAAAGAAGTTGTATAATAACGCATGCACCTAAATCATGTAGCCGACACATCACATATTCGACATCAGCCTCACCCCTTTCTTTGTCCATAATTTATTAATAAAAGGTACGTTCAAATAAATATATTGTTGAGCAGTAAACAGATATAATTTTTTCAACCAGTAAATACAGTCCACTAATTTCACTTCACATAAAAATTATAATCAGGGAATATCCCAATTTTATTAATCAGGGAATCCCGTTTATAAACATGGTCCACCTTGGCCCGGATTTTTTTCTTATAGTATATTTTTTTAATTGGTTTAATTAATTTCAATTCAATTTCAGTTTAACGATGCAACTAACTAATCTGTAATTATTGGTTACCTACAGGGATTGTTTATAAAAATGGCAACTTATTCACTATTATAGCCATATCTTTATATCTTTATAACTATATCCTTATAATGTTAATAGGCAAATTGTGCATTTAATTAATGTAATTAATTAATTTTGACTTTAGGTTTAAATACCTCTCATTAGGATCTAAACTAAAACAACCAAGTATTACTATCATTCCTAATTCTATAAAAACTTAATTAACTTACATATATTAGTGTACATTATGGTCAGGTATAGGTGACATTTTATAATGTTTTGTATCAACTTGGTTTATTCACAGATTCTTGCTATATTTATTTTCCAATAAAATGCATTATATATTCTTGTATTTGGTCACCAATCTATAACTTTGTTTCACTAATTATTTTGTTTTTCTAAGGTCACTAAAAGTTTCATTAAATTTTTTTATGTGTATATTTAATCCTTATTTTTTAATTTGAATTTTTTTTTGTGTGTGATATTTATTAGTATTTTTGTCATAATTCATGATTTATTACTTAAAAACTGCAAGACTTTTTGCTTGATGTATTGCATCAAACTGAAAAACATTTAATGAAATTAAAAATAATTTTGTATATTGTTTTGTGAACAGAAAGAAAAATTTCATTGCTGTTAGCTTTGATGAATACATTTTGTAAAAACATTAATTTTCTTTGAGTGCAATATTTTGGAACTCTTGCTTGAAAAAAAAATATATATTAATAACATTTAAGCACATCAACAAATTTAAAAAAAAAAAAAAAAACGAAGAAAAAAAAAACGCATTTGAATTAATTAATGTGAATGATTATTTTGATGATAACAAAAAAAAAATTATAATAAAGCACAATTCATTTATGTTGTTAAACTGAATAAACAATAAATCTTATTTCATACAGCATTCATTCTGAAAATTATTCCAATAGTAAAAAGTTAAATATGTACCTATTTACTTTATAAAAAAGAAGTGGTAAATTTTCACAAGAAGCTTTTGTACAACAATTAATAATTGCATTATTTTATTGTTATTACACTTAAACAATTATAAATCAGCAAATATTAGCAATAAATAAGCATAATGTAAAAATGTATTCCAGCAATATACACATTAAAACCATGCCGTCTCTAATTGAATTAGGTTACACATTATAACCTCGACCAAAGAGGTCGGCTAGTCTCATTGCGCTCAATCATTGTTAGAGACTAGTAAAGTTCTAGCTGTGACGTCATCACCCATTGTGCCCACATAGGCATCCCATATCTTGCTTTAATGTTTATTGCTTATTACTTTATTTATTGTCCCTACAATTTTATTTGTTAATATATATTTAAACACATATTTAATATATATTTATATTGATGTATTTTGCAATCGTCCTTTTAACTCTCACTTTGTGCTGCTGTCCCTACGTATATTTGGGGCTTATTGTTGTTTTCTTTTTTTTCATTATTTCTTTTAACTTTTTTCAAAAAAAATCAAAAATCAAAGGCCTTCCCATTTTTATGGTTTCCAGTATTTTGTTTGGGAATGACTGATCCATCTCCAATTCTCTCTTCTTATCTTCGTCTGGCGGCTCCGTTGTCTCATAATGGCATCAGAAAATTTGTCAGTAAATTGTACTGCGCTTGAGCGTAAGCTCAGAGGACTCAAGCGTAACTTCCTCGGCATTATGAAGGATGGAGAACAAGCTTTAATCGATTCTAATAAGATCCCAATTTTTAAAGCAAGGCTTGCTGTGGCTCAATCGGATTGGACGCGTTTTCAAACCACCTGGGAGGAAAGGGATTCCATACAAGTGCGCATGCCTGATCCAGATGCGTGGCCTGATGACTTGTGGAACGCCGATTATGATAAGGTCCGCGAAGAGATTTGTCAAGCCGCTGCCATACTCGTTAGGATTGAGCAGAAGAGCGTCGACGTCTCTAACCGATCAATGGCTTCGATAGCTGCCAACGAAAGCAATACCACCTTTACCCACAGCACTCCCGATGCACATCTCCCGAAGATCAACATCCCGACCTTCGCTGGGGATCTTTTACAATGGAGTCATTTCAAGGACACATTCGTCTCTATGGTACATGAAGAACCGTCCTTAACAAATATAATGAAATTTCATTATTTGAGAAGTGCTCTCAAAGGTGAAGCTGCTACCTTACTAAGCCGTATACCTATTGGAGAACAATCCTATGCTCAGGCTTGGGATAAATTAATAAAAACCTATGACAATCCCCGTGTTCTTGCATCACTATATGTACAGAGGATTCTTGATTGTGATGCCAAATCTCAAAAGACTGATCTCTTGAGATATGAAAGTTTCTTAAACGGTGCTGCTGACGGCATTGAGGGTTTCCAAAGCCTCAACATCGACAAGAAGTCTGATTTCCTTTTATCTGCATTGGCAATCCGTGCTCTTGATCCGAACACTCGTAAACACCTGGAGTTATCTATCAAGTCCTCTGATAAGGCCCCCACAGCAAATGAGGTTATAGACTTTGTTCGAAGTAGAATGAATGCACTAATACTCTCTCGGGATACACTAACATCCAACCCGCAAAGCACTCAAGCGGCAAGCACGTTCTACAGCGGTCGAAAATATCCCAATCGTCAGTCTCCGGGGTAAAACACTCTGAACCTCCACGCTTCAGCAGAGAACCACAGGAGAAGCTTCTCTCCAACACAAGGCAACTTTAAACCACAGAGGTGGAATAAAAGGTTCGTAAAGGGTAAACAGATGCAAACAGGAGCATCGAACAAATATTTACCTACACCCTCTACTTGTCCATTTTGCAAAAATGGCCATGCCCTACCATACTGTCACGATTTCTGCAATCTCCCACTCGAGAGGCGCATAGCATTTGTACATGGATGGAATGGTTGCCGAAACTGTTTGAGAGGAGACCATAAAGTCGCTGCTTGCACATCCAAGTGGAGCTGTCGATTCTGCAGGCAAAGGCACCACAGCATTATTCATGTGGAAGACCAAAATAAGATTGAGCAGCCCTCTCAACCTAAACCTTCCGAGACAGTCAACACCTTCATCGGTTTTGGTTCTGCACCTTCAGCGTGTACAAGAAAAGGCAACTTGGTTTGTCTGGGAACGGTTCAGCTACTTGTCAAAGACCGCCGCAATTCATACCACTCTGCCCGCGCAGTCATTGACTCAGGGAGTATGAACACGTTTATCTCGCTGCTGCTCGCCAACAAACTCGGGTTTCCATTTCAAGGGTGCGAAACACGAATTACAGGTGTAGGGGGTGCTATACTGACCAAGCCATTCGGAAGCATTTACTGCAACCTGAAACCTTATCAAGGCCTAGAGGAGGTCCAGTGCCAAGCTATGGTCATTGAGCAGGTATCGCCCTTAATGCCTCAAACTAGGATTAACCAGTTTGTTTACGAAAATCTCGCAGGATTCGATTTGGCAGATCGAACCTTCGACACACCTGGCACAATAGACATTTTAATTGGAGCCGATGTTTACTCCTCGGTGGTCACCGGCGCTCCGTATAAGTCTGCTGTTCCAGATTTATCACTGTTACCTACGATATTTGGGTTCGCAGTTATTGGCAAGCTTAACTGCCAAGATACCCCTGAAACAATTGCACTTTACTCCGAGTTGGAACGGGACATTGATGCGCAGCTTAAAAAATTTTGGGAACTTGAAGAGCCCATCGCTGCCGATCGGAGAAATCCGGACCTTCGAATCTCGCCTATTCTACCAAGCATCCGATTCTTATTCCTCCCAAGTCTCATATCGCACGTATTATGATAGACGACATTCATCAACACCATTATCATGCCGGTGCTACATTGGTGCTCTCATTGCTTAGAGCCGAATTTTGGATCCCACGTGCCCTTCAGATCATCCGTGGACGTATTCTTCGTTGTGTGAAATGTCGGCTCCAGAAAGCTCAGCCACAACCTCCATTCATGGCTCCTTTGCCCAGGAGTAGATTTTCAGACCTTAAGGCATTTAACAATGTTGGAGTTGATTACGCAGGGCCTTTCCTTATCAAGGAATCTAAACTCAGGAAAGCCGTACAGAGTAAGGCGTATTTATGCATATATGTGTGTCTCGCCACTAAAGCGGTTCACCTTGAAGCTGTATCATCACTCACCACCGCCACATTTCTAGCTGCATTCGAAAGGTTCGTGTCACGCAGAGGACTCCCCCATCTCATGTGCTCTGATAACGGCACTAATTTTGTAGGAGCGTCCCGCTTCATTAAGGACGTGTATGCCTTCATGGCTAGGCAGCAAGAAGATATTACTGAGAAGTTGGCTATTCATGGGGTAGAGTGGAGGTTTATACCACCTCGAGCACCGCATTTCGGAGGGATTTGGGAGGCCGGAGTAAAATCAGTGAAGAACTGCTAAGCGGTACCCTTGGTTCCCAACAATACACATTCGAAGAGCTTACCACGGCCTTCGTCCGGATTGAGGGCTTGCTCAACTCAAGGCCTCTCTGAGCATTAACTGAGGACGTCGAAAATTATGGCTTCCTCACTCCAGGCCATTTCTTGGTAGGCACCTCACTTTATTCATTGCCGGAACCATCAGATGTGCCTCAAATATCCATGCGCTCTCGTTGGAACGCTCTGCAGGCACAAATAGCCTCCATCTGGAATAGATGGCGACGAGATTATTTGCACCACCTACTACAAAGGAAGAGGTGGACTAAACATGTACGAGGTATCGAAGTCGGCGATTTGGTAATCTTATTGGAAAAAAGATCCATCGTTGGTCAGTGGCCTGTCGCTAGAGTTACGGAATGCCACCCTGGTAGAGACGGAGTAACCCGAACCGTCACCATTCGTACACCATCCGGCAGCACCCTGATAAGGGCTGTCACGTCCTTGGCTCCCCTTTTTTATCAGGACTCTAGCGAACATATAGTGTAGTATTTCTTCTTTTTTTTTCTGCTGGAAAGCATTTTCTTTATCTTTATAATATAGTCAGTTTTATGTTTTTTACTTTGTCATTAGTATTAAGTATCATTCATAGTTTATTTCATTATTATATTGTATTTTATTATTATTATCATTTTTAAAGAAAAGAAAAAAGAGATTTTTTTTTTTAAACGTACTCTTTAAACCAATGTACATATCAATATCAAACCAATATTCTCATTTTGCGTGTTATTAAATTGGCTACGCTCAATTTAGGTGGGCGGTTTGTTCAATTTTCACCAATTCAAGTGATCACCCGCCGGCGCCTATGCACGGCCTATTTAATTTGCCTGCCAGAGCCAGGAGGCATACGGGTGATGTGGCGAGTAAGAAGGCCCAGGAGATTAATGGAGGAAGCTCCGGCAGTGAGAGAAGGAGTTTTTAGTTTCGTTTATGTACTATTCATTAGTAATTTAGCATGAGCTAAATTAGTTAGCGGAGAGCCGGCGAAGACGAGGAGAGAAGATGGGTTGGCCACCCCCGTCGAAATCAAGAAACACAGCAAGAAAGAAGTTGTATAATAACGCATGCACCTAAATCATGTAGCCGACACATCACATATTCGACATCAGCCTCACCCCTTTCTTTGTCCATAATTTATTAATAAAAGGTACGTTCAAATAAATATATTGTTGAGCAGTAAACAGATATAATTTTTTCAACCAGTAAATACAGTCCACTAATTTCACTTCACATAAAAATTATAATCAGGGAATATCCCAATTTTATTAATCAGGGAATCCCGTTTATAAACAGAGGTAGAACTGAAACCGAAACTGGGAAACCCAAAAGATTTTTTTAGGACATTCAATGATGAGCAGGAGCAAGTACTCTACGCTCACATTAAAACACTAGACAGTCAGCTAATGCCACTAAGCAAGGAAGAGTTTTTGAAGCTTGCCTATCAATTCGCTGAGAAAATGAAAAAAAAACATAGGTTCAATAAAGAAAAGCTGAAGGCAGGCAAAGACTTCTACTACGACTTTATGAAAAGATATCCAGATTTGCGGCTGAGAACAGCGGAATCAACAAGTTTACAGAGAGTAGCAGGTTTTAGCAAAGAGCAAGTTGACAGATTTTTCGACAAACTTTCTGAGTTGACGGACAAGTATAAGTTTAGCCTCTCCAAGATTTTTAACGCTGACGAAACTGGCGTGACGTCTGTTCATACCAACAGACTGAAAGTAATGTCGGTTAAAGGTAAAAAGCAAGTTGGGAAATTAACCTCAGGTGAAAGAGGCAAGAATGTCACGATTCTTCTCTCAATTAATGCTGCAGGGGATGTGTTTATCCCACCGCTGTTTGTCTTCCCCCGAGTTCGAATGGACAATGATCTGACGAAAGATGCCCCAGTAGGCAGTGTTTTCGATGCCCAACCAAGTGGATGGATCACTAAGGATGGTTTCCTCAAGTGGCTTAATTTGTTTGTAGAACGAGTGAACCCAACTGAGAAATCCCCTGCATTACTAATTGTGGATGGACACTCAAGCCACAAGGACTTGGAGGTCATAACGTTTGCAAAGAAACATCAAATTCATATGCTAAGCCTACCTCCACATACCTCCCATAAACTACAACCACTAGACAGAACCGTTATGAAACCTTTCAAAAATGTCAATCATGAGGCATGCTCACACTGGATGCGACAATATCCTAACATCAAGATCACCATGAAGGACATAGCAGGTTTGGTGAGCTCAGCCTTCTCCAGGATTAGCAGGATGGAGTTGGCAAAGTCTGGCTTTGACTGCACGGGAATTTCTACCCTGAACAGAAACCTTTTCAGTGACTTAGATTACGCTCCTTCACTAAATAAAAACAGTGAATCAACTGGTACCTTATCCACCACTGCTGAACCTAGCTCCTCCTCTGCCATATCTTCACCAGCCCCCTCCCCTGCGTACAATTACCTGAGTCCTCGCTTCTCGTCTCCTTTACAAGACTCATCTAATCTTAATCCAGCAACTGAGTCCTCTAAGACATCTCAGTCTCAACAAATTTCAGAGCTAATTTCCCCTCTCCCCTCTAATTCTTCTGCTAGATTTGTATCAAGGCAGAATCGTGGCGAGAAGAGTGAAATTTTGACCTCGACTCCATACAAAGTTCAACTGGAAGTAAAGAGAGAAGAACAGGAAGAGAAAAAGAAAGCAGCTGAAGCTAAGAGGAAACTTAGGGAAGAAAAACGTAAATTGAAAGAAGAAAATAAAAAAGAACAACCCTCAAAAAATACCAGACCCAAACTTTTGATCAAAAGAAAAACGGGATTGTGTAAAAGGAAGGATAGTTCTACAGCAGAAAAGGAAAGATCCACCGAAAATGTTAAGAAGAAACTAAAATTCTTCGATGTAAACACTAGAAGCGATGGCAAAACTCACTGCATTATTTGTGACGAGACCTTTGAAGAGGACTGGATTCAGTGTCAAATATGTCAAGGATGGGGCCACGAAAACTGCGTAGACCTAGAAAGCAGCGCTCTGTACTATAAGTGCGATGGCTGGGTCTCAAAAACAAAATAATTTTGTCAATTTAACTGTCATTTAAAATTTGTCATTTATCAATATCAATAAACTTGTGTTTTATGACAAAAGTTTGCTTATTTTCTGTATTTTACAACCTGTCCGATACAATCCTCCAAAAAATTATTTGGCCAAAATGTAGAAGCTGAGAAAAAGTAAAATTTCATGTATTAATCTTTTTTGCAGGGGAATGACATTGAAGGTATTTATAAAGAACACTTTAAAGTTATGTTTGATGTAGGTTAATCAAGATTGAAGTATTTAGATTATTGATGATTATCAAAAAAGCTTATGCGTCCGATACTACCCGACCTCCCCCTATTGTATCGAAAACAATACACTGAAACCAGATCCTGATAGGTTAAAACCGTTAATGAATTTACCCATTCCAGATCAGAGTTGGGCATATTTATATTTATAAATACGAATATGAATTTATTTTTATCTTAATTTTAATGCGAATATGAATATAAATTTATTTATATCACAATATTTGTGAATATGAATATAAATAAATTCGTATTTACAAGTGTGAATATAAATAAATTCATATTCACAGGTGTGAATACGAATTTATTCATATATATAAATTTTTCTGTAAATAAAAAAAAAATCACAGGAAAAATTGTGAATATTCACAAAAAAATGTGAATATTTATATCTCAGCTGTGAATTCGGCCGTATTTACAAATAGAGATGTGAATATGGAAAAATTCACAAATTGAGATGTGAATTTCTACTAAATTCATAATTTCCCAATAAATATATAAAATTATTTTCAGATTTCTCCATATTGGTACACATTATTGAGTTAACCCTTTTTATGGAAATCACATCAGATATTACCTGATATCGATTACTAGGTTTTTTGGGGTGCTGATTATGAAAAAAATATCGATTTTGAGATTCCGCCGTCAGGTATCGATTTATTACAACCTACGCGATATAATCGATCTTGGTGTCGGCTATAGGGTTATCTGAGGTGCCGATTATGAAAAAAATATCGATTTTGAGATTCCGCCGTCAGGTATCGATTTATTACAACCTACGCGATATAATCGATCTTGGTGTCGGCTATAGGGTTATCTGAGGTGCTGATTATGAAAATGATATCGATTTTGAGATTCCGCCGTCAGGTATCGATTTATTACAACTTACGCGATATAATCGACCTTGGTGTCGGCTATAGGGTTACCGGAGGTGGTGATTATGAAAATGATATCGATTTTAAGATTCCGCCGTCAGGTATCGATTTATTACAACTTGCGCGATATAATCGATCTTGGTGTCGGCTATAGGGCTACCGGAGATGGTGAATATGAAAATGATATCGATTTTGAGATTCCGCCGTCAGGTATCGATTTATTACAACTTGCGCGATATAATCGATCTTGGTGTCGGCTATAGGGTTACCGGAGGTGGTGATTATGAAAATGATATCGATTTTAAGATTCCGCCGTCGGGTATCGATTTATTGCAAGCGTCGGCTATAGGGTTATATAAGGAGCTGATTATGAATGAGGTTATTGATTTAATAAATTCTGTTGAAATTTGAATGTTATATAGATTTTAAGCTTCTGGCATAGGCATCGTATTATTGTTGATATAATTGTAGTAATGTAGGTAGTATTTTGTTAATTTTGGTGTGTAGGTAAATATGTATTTATGAATTCATATTTATAAATTGAATATACTACATTATTGCAAGTACTGACACAATATCAATCACAATGTTACGATTCACACCATAATCTGGGAATTAGATCAGGATTAAAATGATCAGTGAATACTTCTAATTGTAAGTCTGTACTTTTTTAGAAAATGAGTTTTTTGCATTTTAAGATGAATGAAAATCTAGTGATCAAAAAAAAATTTAATACATTTTTTATACATCAGGTACATCATCATTTGAAAAAAATTTGAAAAACTGATAAAAAAATATTATTGAGATAAAATAGTAATCTTATATCTGAAATGTATTATATCGCTTCATTTCATTGTCACAAACCTGAACTAATTAAAGGTTAGATTTCATTTATAACAACAGTGTCAGCATAAATTCATCTAGAGTGGTTCAGACTGATAAAAGTTTTGTCTGGGGGGCAGGATGGTAAATTAATTTCATATGAAAATATTTACATATAATTAAAAAGTAGTTTTAATTTTATATAAGCTTATATAAAAATTATTGATATTTGAAAATTAAAAAGTGTTTTGTTATAATAATAAATATAGTAAATGAATAAGAATTTGTTTAATTTATAGATTTCGTTCCTCATATTATCTAGAGAGAGACAGCTGCCGCCGCCTGCCTCTCTCACTGCGGACATGTATGTAAGTAAATACGTTTAGTTTACTCCAAAACGCAAATGTGGTGTAAAAAAGAATAAAAAAAACATTGTAAGAGAGTTACAGACTATTCTCTCTCTCTCTCTCTCTAAAAAAAAAAAAAAATAAAGAAAGAAATAAAAAAGGACAACAATACATTTACAGATGGATAATTAAAAAAACACTTTATTTTTTGGACAACTCGTTAAATCGGTACCTCCGGAAAGAGTTGTATTGTACTTTAAGTGTAAATATTCTTAAATTTGATCTTAAATATGCCAAAATTCACATTTATTTTTGATAATCACACCCCCAAGCAATTTTAATTTGAAAGCAAATGAAACTATGCAGCTATATTTTGCAGACGGGCAAGAGTCGAAATTCTTCAAAAGTGTACGCAGATAATATACAACATATAAAGATGTGTATATACATACATATATAAACTTCTCTCTGTTCTCAAATATCATTAGTCTTCAACACATTTTTTCAGCATGCTGAATTCTTTTCATATAGCGCTTTAGCGCAATTGTATCCTAGTATTTCAATCTCTGTATTATCAAATATCTTTATTATTAATGCAAACTAAAGAAGACAAAAATTCTTATATTATTTGTTGTGTAAATTATTTTATTATTTATTTCAAGTTCTCTATAGTTTGTTTTTCTGCTGATTGATTTGAATTATAAAAACATTAATAATGATATTCCTATATTATATAATAATATAGGAGAATTGGTGAAAAGATTTGTATTTTTAATTAAAATAAGTTATAACTTATAAATAAAATTGTTTTATCGACATAAAAATCAGAGTATGATTAAATTCATATTCGTATTTAAAATTAAAAATATACCTACCTTACAACATAACCTGATATTACGTTACTTGTAATAAATCGAAAACCTAACAGCGAATCCCAGTATACTTTATATGGTTTTAATGAATGAATGAAGGTTGTAAGAAATTGTTACGATTTTCATAATCGCACCTACAATAACCTAGAAGCCGATCGAATATGGATTATATCGCTTATGTTGACTTGACATCGGAATCAAAAAATCGATACCTTGCGGTGAAATCTCAAAATCGATATCATTTTCATAATCAGCACTTCGGGTAACCCTGTAGCCGACACCAAGATCGATTATATCGCGCAAGTTGTAATAAATCGATACCTGACGGCGGAATCTCAAAATCGATATCATTTTCATAATCAGCACCTCGGGAAACCCTATAGCCGACACCAAGATCGATTATATCGCTCAAGTTGTAATAAATCGATACCTGACGGCGGAATCTCAAAATCGATATCATTTTCATATTCACCATCTCCGGTAACCCTATAGCCGACACCAAGATCGATTATATCGCGCAAGTTGTAATAAATCGATACCTGACGGCGGAATCTTAAAATCGATATCATTTTCATAATCACCACCTCCGGTAACCCTATGGCCGACACCAAGATCGATTATATCGAGCAAGTTGTAATAAATCGATACCTGACGGCGGAATCTCAAAATCGATATCATTTTCATAATCACCACCTCCGGTAACCCTATAGCCGACACCAAGATCGATTATATCGCGCAAGTTGTAATAAATCGATACCTGACGGCGGAATCTCAAAATCGATATCATTTTCATAATCAGCACCTCAGATAATCCTATAGCCGACACCAAGATCGATTATATCGCGCAAGTTGTAATAAATCGATATCTGACGGCGGAATCTTAAAATCGATATCATTTTCATAATCACCATCTCCGGTAACCCTATAGCCGACACCAAGATCGATTATATCGCGCAAGTTGTAATAAATCGATACCTGACGGCGGAATCTCAAAATCGATATCATTTTCATAATCAGCACCTCAGATAACCCTATAGCCGACACCAAGATCGATTATATCGCGTAGGTTGTAATAAATCGATACCTGACGGCGGAATCTCATAAATCGATATTTTTTTCATAATCGGCACCTCAGATAACCCTATAGCCGACACCAAGATCGATTATATCGCGTAGGTTGTAATAAATCGATACCTGACGGTGGAATCTCAAAATCGATATCATTTTCATAATCAGCACCTCAGATAACCCTATAGCCGACACCAAGATCGATTATATCGCGTAGGTTGTAATAAATCGATACCTGACGGCGGAATCTCAAAATCGATATTTTTTTCATAATCGGCACCTCAGATAACCCTATAGCCGACACCAAGATCGATTATATCGCGTAGGTTGTAATAAATCGATACCTGACGGCGGAATCTCAAAATCGATATTTTTTTCATAACCAGCACCCCAAAAAACCTAGTAATCGATATCAGGTAATATCTGATGTGATTTCCATAAAAAGGGGTAACTCAATAATGTGTACCAATATGGAGAAATCTGAAAATAATTTTATATATTTATTGGGAAATTATGAATTTAGTAGAAATTCACATCTCAATTTGTGAATTTTTCCATATTCACATCTCTATTTGTAAATACGGCCGAATTCACAGCTGAGATATAAATATTCACATTTTTTTGTGAATATTCACAATTTTTCCTGTGAATTTTTTTTTATTTACTGAAAAATTTATATATATGAATAAATTCGTATTCACACCTGTGAATATGAATTTATTTATATTCACACTTGTAAATACGAATTTATTTATATCCATATTCACAAATATTGTGATATAAATAAATTTATATTCATATTCACATTAAAATTAAGATAAAAATAAATTCATATTCGTATTTATAAATATAAATATGCCCAACTCTGTTCCAGATACTAATAAATCCTTAAAACGTGCAATCGGAATGTTCTCTTATTATTCAAGATGGATTCCTCGTTTCTCTGAAAAAAATACATCAGTTGAACTCTTACAAGATATTCCCTCTTTGTCCTGAATAAATCTAAGACTTCGACTAACGCATTTGTTGTGAACGCAGAAGAAGATATGCCATTTAGCGTCGACGCATCTGATTATGCGATTGCAGCCATTCTCACGCAAAATAAAAGACCCGTCGCATTTTTTTCCAGAACCCTGTCCAAATCTGAGCAGCATCAGTCATCAGTTGGGAATGAAGCCTGCATTATTGTAGAAGCCTTGCGAAAATGGTGGCATTTATTCTTATGAAAAAGGTTCACTTTGCTTACGGATCAAAAATCAGTCGCGTTCGTTTTCAACACCAGACACGCCGGCAAGATAAGAAATGAGAAGTTAGTCCGGTGGAGGTTGGAACTTTCCGCTTATAATTACGACATCATCTACAGACCGGGAAAAGAAAACGTGGCCGCCGATACACTTTCACGGGTATGCAGTTAAACCCATTCTATAGACAAACTGGTCACGCTCCACAATGATTTGTGTCACCCTGGAGTTACAAGAATGGCGCACTGGAATAAAAGTCAGAACCTTCCTTATTCAATTGAAGAAGTTAGGAACATAACCCAAGCATGCAGAGTTTGTGCTGAAATTAAACCTCGATTTCATAAATCTCAAAGTAATCTCATTAAGGCTACATCACCTTTTGAAAGTCTTAGTTTGGATTTTAAAGGACCATTGCCGTCAGAATCTCGAAACAAATATATCCTGACTGTTGTTGATTAATACTCTAGATATCCATTTGCTATACCTTGTTCTAATATATCTTCTGGTTCCGTTATTCAAGCATTAAACCATGTTTTCAGTATGTTCGGATGCCCCTCTTATAATCACACGGACCGAGGCTCATCGTTTATGTCTGAGGAACTACAGTCTTATCTTCACTCAAAAGGAATTGCAACGAGTAGAACGACACCATATAACCCTTGTGGAAACGGACAGGTCTAGCGTTATAATGGTATCATCTGGAAGACTATAACTTTGGCCCTTCGGACAAAAGGATTAGGGATATCTCAATGGGAAAGAGTACTACCTGATGATTTGAACTCTCTAAGCTCGCTTCTCTGTACTGCAACGAACTCAACGCCGCATGAGAAAATGTTTAATTTCAAAAGAAGATTGGAATCGGGCGTATCTCTACCTTCTTGGCTAACGACTCCTGGGAAGGTGCTGTGAAAAAACATATACGACAGACCAACGAAAGAGCAGAGAACATATACGAACCTCTTGTTGAAGAAGTTACTTTGCTGGATGCCAATCCTGACTATGCCTTAGTTCAACTTCCTGATGGCAGGGAGACAACAGTTAATCTTCGACATCTAGCCCCAGCTGGAGAACATGTTCGAGCGGAAGGAGATCCGACCCTAAATCAAACAAAGGAACCTGAAGAGGGACCGACATCGACAGACCAACCTGAGCAGAATAATTCTGAAGATCCTCTAATTCAAACAAATACTCTAGAATCTGCAGATAATGTCACATCAAGAGAAGACATCACATCTCTACGAAAGTCGACAAGGACCAAGCGGCTGCCTTCATACTTGAAGGATTATGTCTTAGAATAAAGGGGGGAAGAATGTCATAATATGATTTAAATATTCAGTGTTCTGTATTTTAACATGTGTTAAAATTTTTCAATTATTTCCTTTTCTATTCATTGTAAAAGATGTGAATTTCTTTAGCTAATTAAAGCCTTACTCCAGTAAAAGGTTTTGTTATTACAATCCACTCATCCATAAATATTCGTTTCTTTTATTCATAAAAGAATAATTATTCATGGTCCACTAGGCCCGGATAAATTTAATTTTTAAACATCTTCATATTGTAAAATTAATTAATAGTAAAACTTTACGGATTAATTAAATTGAAAGATTTTTATTTTTGTGTAATTTATTAAACTCATAGATATATAAATGAAGTCAATGGAGAGTTTTTTGTTCATTTAATGTATTTCTCAACTAAGCATATACCTTAAGAATTTTTATTTCAATCAGTTTTCTTACTCAGTTACTCAATATCATGCAGTCAATTAATAGTGTAGATTTATATGTCCCACTGGATAAAATATGAGCCGTTTATTTTGAAAGTGGCCTAACTCCCCGGTTTTCATGGTTACATGTACAACTTTATGTTATTTATCAGTAAAACATTTCAGATTGCTTATAATTCGAGCAGATACGATAATTCTTAACACATATGTTTTCAGAGTTAGTTCAAAAATCAAACCGTGTTGTTAGAAAGTGGCCTAACTCCATTTATACTTAAATCAAGATTAAAGGTAATTTTAATTAATAAGTATTTACTTATAAACATAAGTTTTTGGACAATTGTGTTAGTTGAATAACCAGTGCGTTGGATTAATATAAAACTTAAAATTTAATATTAAATTTTAGATATTATTTCACCTACGGGGAAGAACATAACAAGACACTTTAGTTCAGACAGTAAAGAAGAAATAGTAAGTAATGATTTAAAAAAAAAAAAAAACAGAAAAAGAAACAGAATTATAGAACAATATTCGTCTTCTGAGGGTGAAGATACGAATAAGAATGGAGAAAAGATTGATGAATCATACATCCAAAATGTGCGACAGATTGAACGGAGTTCAGGAAAAAGATATTGTACTCAAACCGGAAACATTGTACTTGAATTTTTTTTTTAAAACGATTGCAGTTGACGGAATGCTTGCACAAAAAATTACGATGAAGAAGAAAAAAAAAGAATATTTTTGAGAAGTTTTGGGCTACAATTTAGAACAAAATGTATTGCTTTACGAAGCTGCCGAGCGAAAAGTTATGGAACGAGGACGTCCAACAAAGGTCCGCCAAGAAATTGGGAGTTATAGATATTTATTAAATTCTAAAAACGGATGCTTAAAACGAGTAATAAACTCTGTAAATGTAGGCAATGATTTACGTGGGATGTTGGTCGGATCATTAAGAAAATTATCTGAGGAAGTGAAAAAGCACGTTCATAACCATATTAAAAGTGTTTTAAAGATATGTATAATAAATTCGGTATTGCTTTTTTCGATTTGAAGCATTTTTGATTATCTTGAATGGACTTGAGCACCTTCAAATTTTATAATGAATCTGGTTGTTAATTTTGAAAGTGGCCTACCTCCATTCTTAATAAGAAAACGCCTTTAAATAAATTTAAAACCCTTAGATACACTTAAGCAGTATAACTCATTAGTATCCTATACGTATATTTTTAAATTCATTGAAACGCAAAACTTCAAATAAGTAGAATTTTTTAAATCAACTTCGAACGAAAGAGGAGGTTACTCAATTCGATACGTAAGTGCCTTTTTTTTTTTTCTATGTATGTCCACCGATTACTCCGAGATGGATGGACCAATTGGAACGAAACCTTTTGCATCTTGTAGAGTATTTTTCCAAGGTGGTCCCATTAAAACCTTTTTTGGGTTCTTAATTTATTTAAGAAGTTATATAGGAAAAACATGAAAATAATTATTTAATTATCGCTCAAAATTTTTACTAATTGGAAAACCATATGGCATATATAACATAGGGTATGCTCCAACAAGCTATTAAAACTCATTGATAAATAAAAATCTCGGGTCTGTTAGCGAAGACCACCTCCAGTTACTTGATGACGCAACATCCAGTTACTTTTAGTAAACATTTACTTCTTTTAAACACATATTTTGACACTATTACTGAAGCGCCCTTCAAGTATCTCCACTGAAAAGGATCCTTTTGGGGGTTCATTTATCTCTGAAGAGCGAGCGCAGCGGGAGTCGAAAGCTAGAATCTATTAAAGCCAATCAAGGCACTTTTTAACTGAAATAAAGGCGATGGGAGTTCGATAACATGACGGTCACATAACCTCTCAAAACCGGCCACCCTCATCAGCCGCTCTTCAATACCTTTACCCTTATTTTGATAACAATATTTATAACCTGTATTTGCAAATAATGGCCTAGATGATTATAAAAAGAATATATTTCAGCTATGAATATTTATTAATGAACAAGTTAATATTATAAAAAAAAAAAATTAATTAGTAGGTGGCATAAATGATGCAATGTCTTGTATAATCTTCTTAAACAAATCTTGATTGTTATTTCTTTGTCTCCACATAAATTCAGACATAAGAGTCAAGTGTGAATTGCCTGTTATTGTCAGAAATTTCTTGATCTAATTTCACTAAATTGCCTGGTTTTTGTCTGAAATTTCTTGAGCTAATTTCAATAGACCCATTTTTATTATCACTGAAATTAAAAAATTATCACTGAAATTAAAAATTAAGGTTATCACTAAGGTTATCAGTGTTTATAACCACTACAGATTGTTGAAAGTAACTGTTTACTAAAAGTAACTGGATGTAGCGTCATCAAGTAACTGGATGTTGCGTCATAAATCTGCTAATCAGCTTTTTTTACCTTTATGTTCTTTTCCTACAACTAAAATTCTACTTGTTCTGCACATTATTTGTTCTTTAACTAGCTTTTTTACCAAAAATCCTATGTACATGGCATGTTCAATCCGATGTTGGATAAACTGAGTGAAGGACGTGGATAACCTACCCACCTGTTGTTTGTTAGTTAATATTGTCATTTTTAGGTTTAGTTTTTCGAATCACTTTTCAGTGTTAGCCAACTGTGTGTTCTCAAGTTTATTTTCTTTAAAAAGTTTATTTAGTTTGAACATGAAGAGAGGAATGGTTGAGCTGGACTAATGGAGGACTAATGGTTGAGCTGGTGAAGCAAAGATTAAAAAATGATAAAGGTAAGGAATAATTATAGTTTCAATATTTCGTTTGTACTCAACCTATTTATCAAAGATTTATCAATCTTGTTTGTCCTTTGTGTCTAGTTGGCTGTTACTTAGCAAAACAAATAAATAAAAGTAATCTCATACGATGATTTTGCCAGATAGTGAAATTACTCCCAACTGAAACATGGGAAAACATAATTGATAATCTATACTAAAATCACAGCCATAATTCCTTGAAAAACTTCATTTTTTTTTTTCAATTTATTGGCCAGTTTTTGAAGCTTTCGTTAAAATTCAACTAAAACCAATGCGAAGTTAAACCAAAAGGCTGTATCGCCAGGTTACGGTGATCGGCATCTAATGCTTTGTACCATTGAAACAAAGGCGCTGCCGCATCTTGTGGTAGATCCCCTTCAAAGAAAGGGACCGGCTTGAACGTGTTAAATAGATAATAATTATCAAATCATGTTGATAATTCAATAACTTACTAACAGAGTTTTATTTTATTTTTCTCCACAGAAGATCCTGTTGAGCGTCACGATGTTCAAAATTAACCGATTCACCTGGTAATACTAAAGTTCAAATTAACCGAGACGAACCGAGTTCTGTTCGACCTTGCTCGGTTGAGATGGATCAAAATGTTTTAAGTCTATTGAATGAGCCTGTTCAAAAATTAACCTACCCACCGGGCAATAATGAAAATCAAATTAGCCAAGATGAACCAAATTCTGATCTACCATGCTCAACTCAAATAGATCAAAGTGTTTTAAGTCACTTGAATAAGCCATCATGTAACAATGCACCTTCTGATCTATTATACCATGATTTGATATTATCGTCTGGAGATAGTGGCAGTGATTATGAACCCTCGGATCCTGATAACGAAAGTTCTTCTGATGAACATCGCAAGCAAAAAGAAAAAAACAGCAAAAAGAAATAATTAACTAGATGGACAAAACCCAACCCAAAAAACTGGAAAAAGCATGTGAATCAAGAAAAACGAAAATCAGGTCAACCTTACGGCACGAAAAAAGGTTTTAATTCTGGTAAGGCCCCGAAAGATATTAATTGTGACTCATGCCGGTGGCACTGTACTTCAAAACTGGATAGAGATTTTAGAAAACAAGTTTTTTCAACATTCATGAAGCTAGATTTCTGTCGCCAAAAAGATTTTATAGTAAATCATGTTTCAAATAAAGCACCTAAAACTAGGAGAGTACGGACAGGAACAAGAGTAGAGAAAAAAAGTAGCAGAGCATATTTTTTTTAAAAAGAAGACACCAGAATACGTGTTTGTAAACAGTTTTTTTAAAAGACATTATGCATAAGCCATGGACCAGTTGAATCGATGGAACTGGAGTTTATTCCGGATCTGAAAACGAGGAAAACATGTACCGTCAAATAAAACAGATGCAGCGGTAGTTCGAGAAGTCAAAAATTATATTGAAAGCTTCCCTACAGTTGAATCGCATTACTGCAGGAAGGAATCCAAGAGACAGTACTTAGACCCCTCCCTATCAAAAAGAAAGATGTACCAATTATACTTAGAAGCCGCAAAAGGAAAAGAAATAAATACAAATATGAGGCAGCCAGTTGTATCAGAAATTACTTATAGACGAATTTTCGGAAACAATTACAATTTGTCATTTTTCCATCCAAAAAAGGATCAATGCATAATTTGTAAGAATAATGAAAATTCAATTCAAAAAGATGATGAGATGATAGCAGAGTATGAAGCTCACGTAAAGCGAAAGGACGAAGCAAACAAAGCAAAAAACGAAGATAAGCTGCGTGCCATAAACGATAAAACCTTCAAGAGTGTTACATTCGATTTGCAAAGTGTGTTGCAGCTACCTTCCTCCGAAGCTTCCCAAATGTACTATTCAAGAAAGATTTGCGTTTATAATTTAACGATTTATGAACCAGCTCCACCAAGCAATGGATACTGTTTTGTTTGGTCTGAGCTCCATGGTTAAAGAGGGAGCTGTGAGATTGGGACTGCCTTTTTGCAGTGGATTTTACAAGTTCCAAAACAGGTAGATCAGATTTCTTTATTTTTAGACACTTGCAGCGGTCAGAACCGCAATCAATACATAGCAGCATTGTTCATGTACATAGTACAAATCCGAGTGGTTGAACACAAATTTATGGAAAAAGGTCACTCCTACATGGAATGTGATTCTATGCACAGCTCGATTGAGAGCGCAAAAAAACACGTATCTGTCTACTCGCTAAATGATTGGGTAAACATTTTTCTCATGGCCCGTTCCAATAGAGAAAAAAAGAAAACTAGTGGCCGCTATAACGTCAAGCAATTGAACTATTCAGATATCATTGATCTTAAGGATCTTGCAGCGAGAATAGTTAAAAACAGGACAACAGAAACTGAAGGCGATCGCGTAAACAGGCTTAGAATGAGATACGAAAAGGAAAAGCCAGGGGTTATTCTTTTCAAATCCAGTCACGAAGATGCTGATTTCCGTACTATTCAAACGTATGGTCATGGTCGCCTACCAGTTCTGACAGCTGATTTGAAAAAATTATATAACAGCCTTTTACCGATTTCCGAAGGAAAAAAAAAAAAGACCTGTTTGAATTAGACTGTGCTCTACGGGTGTTATTCCCGAAAAATTCCAGTGGAAAAGAAGAAGAAGGACCGTGCTCCAGAGCCAGCTATTGACTCGGACGATTCAGATGTTAGTTGAATGTGACTTTATAATTAACACATAATAATAATTCTTGATGTTATTGAGTGTATTTTTTTTTATATTAAAACATTGCATAGTGTAACAATAAGGGTCTGGCCACACATGTCCGCACCGGATCCGCACCGTAGCAATAATACAGGTTATGTTCAGAATATTTTTAATTTAACTTACATATTACCTTTAGTTATGCCTAAAGTGGCCTTTGTCTGACGTGTGTGGATTGAACTTTAGGCATAACTAAAGCTAATATGTAAGTTAAATTAAAAATATTCTGAACATAACCTGTATTATTGCTACGGTGCGGACATGTGTGGCCAGACCTTAATTCGTTCTTGTAATTTTGTAATTTTTTAGTAGTTGTCTATTTAATACTTTTTATTCACTGGTAACCTTTTCTTATAGCAATAGTCTGCAATAATAGTAATCAACAAGTAAAATTAATTGGTAATAGTCTGAAATAAAGTGACCAAGTCAAAAAAAATAAAATAGCTTTAGTGACCAAGACAAATGCCCCCCCCCCCCTGCAATTCCAAACCCCCCACCTTGTGAAAGTAAATTATATATAAAATTAAAAAAACTAAACCAGCAAAAGAAGAAAAACGTTGCAAAATGGAAAATTTATTAAATCCTGATTTTACCTACTAATTAGAACTTTTAACTGCGGTTTTTCAAAATCTAAGTTTTTTGACTTGGTCACTTTTGTCAGTACACCCACGATATATATATATATATATATATATATATATATATATATATATATATATATATATATATATATATATATATATTCTTTCGTTATTTAACTTAATAGTTGCAATACTAAGTATCTAATTTATTTTTCATTTAGCCAGGAGGCGATCATTCGCGAGCTTTTCGAGGTGAGAAGTGACGCTATATTTTTATTTACTTTTTCTATCTGGAATGATTTTCTGTCTCTTAAAATTATTTGCCACTAACGGAACCGGCCGGAATATATTTCGAGCAGTTATGAGCGAAAAGACGTATTAGATTTAGCATACGTCTAGTTGTCTTACGGTTTGAAAATCTAGAAGATAGAGAAAAACGAAAAAAAAAAAAACTGATCCTTTGGCATCGATATCTAAAATATTTAATACATTTGAATTGATCCGCCGAAAAACGTTCTAAGTGACAAATATGCGATGTTGAGTAATCAGTGAATTAAAATCATAGTCTAAAGTTATTGTCAGTTCTTTAGGTGAATTTTTTTTCTCATGTGATTTGTTATGTATACATGTAAAATGACATAATGGAATACTAGATCATACTATGACGTACTATTATACATTTTAATACATTCACCCAAAAGTGCCACTTCGGCAATTTTGTCGCTTAGAACGTTTTTCGACGGATCCATTCATTTATAAAGTCATTATATGCCCCTGGAGACAACATATGTATTGATCAAATGCTCGCTGGTTACCGAGGCAGATGCAAATTTAAAACATACACGTATTCCAAACAAGCCTGATTAATATGGAATAGAAATTATGTGTATGACCGATGCACGGAACCATTATTTATATAATGCTTATATATATGCTGGGAAAAATTCAGGCAGTGATACTCCGAGCCGGGAAGAATAAAAACTTGTCAAACCTACTCAGTCAGTTCTCCATTTGTAAAAGCCCTTGTGGAAGTGTGTTATTGATAGGAAGTTCTATTGCCAAAATTAGTTCCTCTGGATTGTTGACGGCCACGAGGCAAACAAACCGACATATTACGGCTGATAATTGGTTTGGGTCGATTCATCTGTCAACCGAATTAGGACTTACTAATATGGGTCCTCTACGGAGAAATAAAAGGGAAATTCCTCCCGAATTGTTAAGGACCAAGGAAAGGAGTATTGGTTCTGTAAAATACGTTTTTTCAAAAGACCTAACTTTGCTGTCAGTATTTGACAAAATGTTGCGTAATAATTCTAATGTCTTCAATGCATCACCGCCAATGCACCTACCCAGAGACAGGGAAAGAGAAATTGTAGATGCATTGTAGAAATAGTACATTGCAATCTGCAGTGTAGATGCATTAGATGAAAAATGCAAATTTTATGGTACAAGGCGTACTATCCAGAGATGGTCAATGGCCGTTTTTTCCCCGAATACTCGAAATAACCCTTGATTATTCGTACATTTTATGTGGATTATATTTATATGAACGTTCTCGTTCAGCAATGTTCAGAAATTAAAAATGAACGTATAATGCTTAAATACAAGATATCTGAAATAGAACAAAAGCAACTCACAAATTCAATTGACATTAAAGGTATTCCCTACAAATCAGGAGAAAACTTGCAAAAATTAGTCACAAAACTCTGCAGTTCAATGGGCAAGGTGATAACAGAACAGGCTATAAATAACTGCTATCGCACCAACCCTATCCCGCACACTAACTCACCAGGGATAATAGTAGTAGATTTCGTCAGAAAAATAGATTAAGACGAGTTAATGAGAAAAATAAAAGAAAAAAGAAATCTGACAAATCAAAGTTTGGATTGGATCGATGGTGATGCAGAAAACATTTATACAAATTACTCACTTATTCCTTATTTTCGTCGGTAGTCGGACGTCTGTTTTCAGAGAAAAGAGAAGGCGATCAAATACATCTGGAAAAGAGTTGGAAAAATATTCGCGATAAGGGATGAAAATAGCGATATGGTACCCATTAAAATCCAGGACGACATTGCAAAGATTTAAAACACCAGTTTATGCACACTTTAAATTATTATTTTAACAGTTTAATAGTAAATAACTACAATCACTTTCCGCTTTATTATTGCCAAGTATTATTAAAAATAACCATAATATAAATTATATCATTACTTAAATATAAATTACTTCCTAAACAATTACTAATTTCCTCAATAACTTATCGTAATAATGATTATCGAAGTATACTCGCCGTGCAAATAGCATTAGTAAAAATAATAAAAATTAGAGTTACATTTTTTAAAAATTCACGCGTGTCTAACAGTTGTCAACTAGATCTTAGTATTATTCATAAACATGCTTCCCGGAAGGAAACATCCAAACCTAACGGTGAATACTAGCACTAATCCTAAGTGCTTAGTTTATCTACAAGCTTTATCTCCGATCCACTGTAGTTTAAACACGCAATTTAAATAGAATCCCAAACACATGCTAATCTCATCTGTTCATATTGTTTTTTGTTCAAAACATTTTGTTTTTAACTTCATGGGTAAATTTGATTGCTACTCGACTTCTTATGCGAAAATTATAAAAAGTAAAAATTTCCTTTGGATTAAATCAATAGAATTTGGCACAATGTTTATTTTTGCTATATATACATATATTTGGTAGCTAATTCACTTGGTACATCTAACTCAACTCATACTTATCAATAAGTTTATTGATAGTATCTATGTATATTTGTTAATACCTAGCTGGTCTAACATAAACAAGTTGATTTATTTGATGTATTCTCTTCTCAGTCATTCTACTTTCTTTTTGTAACCAAGAGCCATTCCAACAAAATTTGTTTATTTAACGGAACTACCATTAATTCCAGGAAGTCTAAAGATAAATCTGAATTTGTAGGGGAGACCGAGGGGAGTTGAAACAATTTTCACATTTTGTTTCAGAGCCCAAATCTTATGATATCAGTACCAATCGATATGGCATTCTTTTCACTTGCGAATGTCAAACATAAAGAAATTGTAAGCGTTAAATATTGTGGTCAAAAACCCACTTAACCGTAATAAGTCAACTTGTTTGAACTCCCCTCATACCGAGGTGAGATGAAACAGGGGTCGAGGAGAGTTGAAACATGTGATTTTTGAGAAGCATTAAGGTATGTAAAATAAAAATGATGATATAATTTAAAGGTATTTAATAAAATTAAACTTTTGAAGTACAAACAACTTCTTTATTAATATTTTGTGCAGATATATCAGTTAAGTAGGTGACTACAGGTCCAATACAAATAATCAACTCCTAAAGTAGTTAAAAGTACCATAACGACCTATTCGTAACATTAATTAAAATAACAGTGAGATAAACAAATGGTTTTAAATTATAAATCTTTGAAATAAAATAATTATGAACTTTTAGCTGGTTTTTAAGTGTTAAAATCAGTTTTGATCAATATTTCTTCAAATATTTATGTTACAATAATCTCAAAAATAAAAATATTATGATAATAAAAAGGGTCAATCTGACAAGCAGTAGTGTCAACATAAAGTTCCCCACCAGTACAAGTTTCATGAGCCCCGTTGTTGTATTCCAGACATTGCACCCATTTTTATTAGGCTCTGCTATTTGAAAATGGCTCCAAAACAAAGGCAAAAGGATTCTTCTTCTTCTGCACAATAGGTGCTATAGTAACCGATGTTCCCCTCTCTGTGGAAGTCATGCCACTCACTTGTTTTTGTCCTCGTTGGACAAAACGAGGAGATTTGAAACAGCCTGTTTCAAGTGGATTGATTAAAAATTGGGATCTTTTTTCGTACCGAGGAGATTTGAAACAGCCTGTTTCAAATCTCCTCGGTACGAAAAAAGCTCCCAATTTTTAATCAATCCACAATCAAGAAGCAACTACACAGAAATCAATTGTACCAAACATATATAATAAATCTTTAGTTAATGAGCTTTCGAACCATATATAACTTAAGCCAAAATACAAAACCCTTATGAAAATATAGGCTTCATAAAAAAACCTACTTTTCACGATTTTTGTCACATGGCACGCAGAACTCCATAACCGCGCGACTTACACCACTGACGCGGACTGACATGTCAGCTGGCGGGGGGAAGTGATTTATGAGCGAAGTTGCGAAGTCGCCAAACTGTTTCAACTCCCCTCGGTCTCCCCTACTCTATTCTATTTTTTTCTTTTAATTAATTACTTGTTGAGGTTCAATCCAGTAATAGAATTATTTAAATATAATTATACTGATAAAACATTTCAAAACCGCAGTATATTTATATTAAATAGTACTAAATCGATAATATAATTTTAACTTCTCTTAAAGAATAATGACAATTGATCTTAATATATGTCATGTAAACATTGAATCTATTGTTGGTCACTGGTCTCACATTCAGAAATATATGTCACAAAATGAGTATGATGTAATTTGTGTCAGAGAGTCATGGTTGAATGAGAGGATTAGTGATTTTTCTGTTTGCTTAACCTACTTTAACATTTTTAGATCTGATCGGAAAGAAAAAAACAACGGTGGAGTTTGCATTTTTTTTTTTTTTTTTTTTGGCATTGGAATTATCCCTACAGCCATTCATACCATAAATCTGGAGGATTACTATGATGGGTAATCCATACTCTAAATATATTTATTCATTAACCCTAAATACTCCGTTAAGCTCATAATTTCTTCTTGTTTGGTCGTAGTAAGTAACTTTTTATATTTAATATTATCATCATATTGGTTTAGAAAATTTAGGAATTGGTTCCTTGTAATACTATAAATAGAGCGTTCCAGTATTATATGTTGCAGCGTTTCTCTTTGTTTACACCTACCACATTCCGATTACTTTTCGACACATATGTGCTGAAGGTAAGCTTTACATAGACCATGGTTAGATCGAAGTCTTGAAAGATTCTTTTGTTAGATTAAATTCATAGAACCACGATTTATTTAGAATTTCCGGTTCAATAGTCTTATAAAATCAAAGACTCTTTATATTGCTGAGACCACTTTTTAATCAAATCTTTTTTTAATCGTTGTAAAGTAATCGGTGTAGGGTAATTCGATTACAATTACAGATAATTCGCGGTAAGTCTACTGAAGTTCTAGCAAGAATATCTACCTTATCATTATCGGGTATTTCCGAGTGAGCTTTTACCCATGTAAATATGATTTCGTGTATTGCATTATATATATAAGAGTTCTTTCATTATATTCACTAGGATGTTATTGTTGCTTTTGTTTTTAATAGCTAACAGTGAGCTCATACTATCAGTTATTATCATGGGCGGATCCAGCCGACTGTTAAGGGGGGGGGGGCTGCAGCTCCAAAGCCCTTCATTTGGATCTGCCAATCAGCTTTTTTACCTTTATGTATCTTTCCCACAACAAAAATTCTTCTTGCTCTGCATATTATTTGTTCTTTAACTTGTTTCCTTACTTTAAGGAAAGTCAAATTCTATCTTTTAATGATGAAAAATTTTCCAAAGGGAGGGGCTGCAGCCCCTACAGCCCGCCCCCCCTGGATCCGCCAATGGTTATTATTATGAACTTGTTTTGGTCTGCTTTGTTTACAAACACCAGAGCTTATAGAACTGCGTATAATTCGGCATTGTAAATGCCGTTGTTAGGTAATTGTTATCGGTGTTGTTAGGTAATTTGTATTGTTCTGAATAGTAGTACTTCGGTACGAACAAAGCGGAGCCGGTATTATTACTTGTTTTGGAACCGTCTGTGTATATATTGATATGATCAGGCCAGTTTTCTGAAATCAAAGATTTTATGTATGCCTTAATGGTTATAGGAGGCAACAAATTGAGTTTATAAATTATTATTATATTAAATGTCTGAAGTGGAGTGGAGAATTATTGTTATATTAAATGTCTGAAGTGGAGTGGAGAATTATTGTTATATTAAATGTCTGAAGTGGAGTGGAGAATTATTGTTATATTAACCTTAACTGCTCGCGTGGGGTCATTTTTGTCTCAGTCGATGTTTGAACTCATCTAGCTGCAGAGTGCAGCACCTGATTTTCACCATATTATTAGTACCTACCTAAAATAGGTTATATTTACATACCAGTGTGTCTTTTGCTTTATGCAAGTGAGTGAACAGCAGCTACTTTATCAAAGGACATTATTGACCCCAGGCGACTGTTTGTGTATCTTTTTTTCTTCCAAGGTAGGTCCATAATTGTTTATTATTCTACCATTGAAACATTTTATTTTTAACCTCTTTACATATTTAATATACTATAAGTATCTATAATATATTATTATTTGAAATAAAAGATATTTTGTAAGTAGTTTTAGATCTTTAGAAGTTCCTAAAATATTGATGTCCGAATGACAAAAAGTAAGAATGATTTGTTTTTCTATGAATTTATATTATTTTCAGATGACCAAGTGGTTTCGAACACCAGAAGAAATATATAATGAATTTCTTAGACAAGAGAGAGAAGGAGAGGAAGAATTAGAGGTAGGAGGAAGTGAATCGGAAGTAGAAGACAACGAAAAAAAAAGTAACCACGACACAGAGAGCGAACAAGAAGCTGAAGACGATGACTCGAGTGAAGCTGTGGCTGATTCAAATGATTATTTTGAAAGTAAAGATAAGTCAATAAAATGGAACAAGAAAATACCACCAAAGACCACCCGCACTAGAGGAGATAACATTATAACGCATTTACCAGGGAGAAAGGCGTTTTCAAAAAATGTGAATACCATAAAAGAAGCTTTTTACTGTTTATTTGAAAACAAATAATGCAAATTATTTTAGAAAACACTAAAATTTACATAAACAGCATTAAAAAAAATTATTCCAGAGACCGTGATTGCAGGAACACAAATATGGATGAATTAGAGGCATTTCTTGGTTTACTCTATTTAGCAGGTCTCCACCGAGCTGCTCATGTGAATTATGAAGATCTATGGAAAGATATAAATATTTTCGGTATAACTATGTCATCAAATAGGTTTTTATTTTTATTAAGAGCTCTGAGGTTTGACAATGTAAAAACTAGAGAGGAGAGAAGAAGAATAGATAAACTAGCCCCAGTTAGAGAACTATTGAGCTTACTAAGCGATAATTTCAAAAATGCATACAGCTCCAGCGAATATTTGACTATTAATGAAAAATTAGTACCATTTAGGGGAAGATGTGCTTTTAGGCAGTATCTGCCAAGAAAACCAAAAAGATACGGGATAAAGGTATTTGCAATGGTAGATGCTCGAATGTCGTATTTAGTCAACTTTGAAGTGTATGTAGGAACACAACCTGAGGGGCATTTTCGAATGGATAACTCTGTTCAATCAATAGTTGACCGACTAGTTGAACCTGTTCAAGGAACTAACAGGAACATAACTACCGACAACTGGTATACCAGTGTCCCATTAGCTCTACACTTGTTGAAGAACAAGAAACTTACTCTGGTTGGTACACTCCGCAGGAACAAAAGGGAAATACCCCCAAGCTTTCTACCCCACAAGACTCACCCAATTTATAGTTCTCAATTCGAATTTACAGAAGAAATGACACTAGTTTCATATGTTCCAAATAAAAATAAGGCCGTAATTTTGTTGTCTACAATGCATCACGATGCTGATATAGACCCTTCAACAGGAAACAAAAGTAAACCTGAAATGATCACGTTTTATAATGCTACAAAAGGCGGGGTAGATTGCTGCGATCAATTGTGTTCAAATTTTAATATTGGAAGACGTACAAGAAGATGGCCCTTAGTTGTATTTTTTCAATTTATGAATGTTACAGCTATAAATGCCCTCACCATTTACAACAGTGGCAAAAACACTTATCTGGATAGGCGTAATTTTTTGAGGCAATTAGGCGAATCATTAGTTGAAAACCATATAAGAATAAGACAAACATTGGATACTATTCCAAGGCCATTGAAGAAGAAAATAAAGTTGCATTTAGGAGAATCAACTGAAAGATTTTCATCGAGGGAAGCTGACATCTCATCTGGGCCCAGCCGCGGAAGGTGCAAAATGTGCCCTAGGAAAGGCGATACAAAACCGTCTCAGAAGTGTTATATTTGTAAAAAATTTATTTGTAAGCAGCATTCAGAAATCTTGTGCATAGAGTGTAAGGATGATTTAGAATAAATTATTTCATCAATTATTTTGTATTTTTAGCATAATATATGTATGTTTTTTTTTAACAATTGTGTATTATTCCTATTTCATTACCTCCATATGTGATGGCACTAAGGTCATTGACAGCAGTAAATTGATTTTATTGAGTGTATATGGTATATTTGTATAGGGGACAAAAGTGACCCCAGGCGAGTGTGAGTGTGACTGTTGGAAGCGCGGGTAGTTAAGGGTTAAATGTCTGAAGTGGAGTGGAGAATTATTATTATATTAAATGTCTGAAGTGGAGGTTGCATAAATGTTAAAAAATAATTTTCTTGCAAAAGTTTACATTCATCGTCAACCCTTCACCCTACAGTACTTTAGAATTCATAGTTTTGGAGATTAAATTTGGTCATCGAAAACTGCTTCTTGTAACAATATATAGGCCACCATATAACAGTTTTTATAAAAATGTACGTGATATATTAGAAAGATTTGTTCCCCTGTACGATGATATAGTTTTAAACGGTGATATAAACATTGATCTTGCAGCTGACTCTTATTATTAAAAAAATTTAAATGATCTCCTACGATGATATAGTTTTAAACGGTGATATAAACATTGATCTTGCAGCTGACTCTTATTATTAAAAAAATTTAAATGATCTCCTTCGTTGCTTTAATCTTTCTTTAATAAAATTTAATCCTACCTCTCATTCTCCAACAAGTAATACTTGGCTAGATATCATTGCGGTTTATTCGAAAAATCTAGATAAAGTTATTTCATCGGGTCAATTGTAGGTTTCCTTTTCTCGTCAACATGACATTATATTTGTTAACTGTCACCTCTCTGAAACTCAAAAACCCAGGAGGACTATAACCTCTCGAGATCTTAATCATCTTGATCACTCTAAACTTATCGATGACGTTAATATTGTAGCTGGAGAAATAATGATGAGGTACATAGCATTGATACCAAAATTGATTTACTCAACTAAAAATTTTTATTTATTTTATATTTTATTATTTATTATTATTTGTTAGGTAAACATGTTCTTGATAAAACTATCACATATAAAAAGAAAGCCGCTCCCTGGATTACACCAGAAATATAAAATCTAATGAAGGTCAGAAATCATTACAGAAGAAGTTATTGCAAAACAAAAAATCCACATGCTCTTCAAAAATTTAAAAAATCTATATAAATAAAGTTGAAATTCTGTTTGTTTGTTCTTTATAGAAATCCATACCGTTTGTCCTAAATTCTCCAAATTTCGCTCAGTGGTTCTTTGATACCAGGTGCGAACACCTGTCCATATTAAAATTGCGTAACTTAAGCCGATCTTCAGCTGATATTCTTTACTCTCCAAATTTCTTTCAGTGGTTCTTTCAGACCAGGTGCGAACACCTGTTCATATTAAAATTGCATAACTTCAGCCGATCTTCAGCTGATATTCTTTATTGTTATAAAAATCATAATGATCTCACTTTACAATGTTTTTTTACGAAATCGACCGTTTCTTTAGAAAAATGAAATTCCCCGTGATAAACCGGGATATACACCTATAATCTATGTATATAAAGATCAAATTCTGTTTGTTATTTATAGAAATCCATTCTGTTTGTCCTAAATTTTCCAAATTTCGCTCAGTGGTTCTTTCATACCAGGTGCGAACACCTGTCCATATTAAAATTGCATAACTTCAACCGATCTTCAGCTGATATTCTTTATTCTCCAAATTTCGCTCAGTGGTTCATTCAGACCAGGTTCGAACACCTGTTCATATTAAAATTGCATAACATCAGCCGATCTTAAGCTGAAATTCTTTATTGTTATAAAAATCATAATGATCTCACTTTACAATGTTTTTTTTTTACGAAATCGACCGTTTCTTTAGAAAAGTGAAATTCCCCGTGTGGAACCGGGATATACAGCTATAATCTATGCATATAAATGTGAAATTCTGTTTGTTCTTCAGGTGCGAACACCTGTCCATATTAAAATTTCATATCTTCAGCCGATCTCTGGGTATATTCTTTATTGTTATAATAATCGTTTTGATCTCGCTTTACATTGGTTTTTTCAAAATCGACCGTTTGAGTCGATAAAAGTCTCAGTTTATAGATTTTATAGATTTAAAAATTGAAATTCCCCGGGTGAAACCGGGACATACAGCTAGTATAGAAATAAAGTAACCTTAATGATTCGAAAAAAACAAACAAAAATATTATCTTGACAATCTCGTATCGTTTAGTAATCCACAGACACTGTGGAAAAATATCCGCAGTCTTGGTCTAGTTAAAAACCGTGAAGCTCCACAACTGACCGTTTCAAAAATTGAACTAAATATATTTTTTGTAAATCCGTTATCACGCCCATTCGATCTCTCTAGAGACTTATTATATATTAGAAAGAAATTTAACCCTAACGACTTCTTCTTTTCTAACATTATTTTAGAGCTCTTTCTTAACAACTACAAATCAAACAGGCATTCATCTGGAATCGATAAATTACCTTTAAAATATGTTAAATTATTCTTGCCACATGTAATTCCTTCTCTTTTGATTTTTCTTTAAAGAATTAAATTTTTCCATCATCGTTGGATTACACCTTTACCTAAAACTATAAACCCAAAAAATGTTGAGGATTACCGGCATATAGCAAAATTATGTTCATTGTCCAAGGTACTTATTAAAACTTATTCGTTTAGGGTATAATAATAGGGGGTAATAAGTTTTAATGCGGTACTTATTAAAATTTATTTATTAAGGTACTTATTCGTTTAGTATACAACCAATTACTCTCGTATTTTGACTTAAATGAACTGTTTGATGAATATCAGTCGGGCTTCCGTTCCGGGCATAGTACCCAGACAGCACTTTTAAAACTGACAGAAGATATTAGATTTGCTATTGATCGTAAACAAGTAAAAATTCTAGTCCCTTTTGACTTCAAGAAGGCATTCGATTTAGTTGACCATAACATTTTATTACAAATTTTAAGGAACAAATTTAAATTATGACATAGTGCAGTTTATGGTTTCAATCTTATTTTAAGCAAAGAACTCAAGCCGTGATTGATAAAGACGGGTCCATATCGGAATTTCTTCCAATAGTTCAAGGCGTCCCTCAAGGCTCTGTCTTGGGGCCACTTCTTTTCCTACTGTACATATCTGAAATCTAAATCATGCAAGGTCCTAAAATCATGCAAATATCACATATATGCCGATGATATTATTATATATATATATCCTCTTCAGTTTATGAATTAAATGGAACAATCGATAAGATAAATGAGGAGCTTAGCTTGGTCCACTAGTCTGAAGCTCATTTTAAACCCTTCTAAGACGCAAGCAATCATTTTTGGCAGTAGGCATCATGTAAATTCATTGATCGATAGAAATCTTAATTATAATTATAATTCTGAATAATACAAGTATGGAGTATTGTCAATCAATAAAAATCTTGGGTGTCACTTTCTCCAGTCTCCTTGATTGGCAAAATACTACTATAAACACATCAAATAATATCTTTAAAAGTCTGGGACGGCTACATAGAAACATATACTACTTACCTGTATCAGTGCGAAAACACCTCGTTTCCGCTCTGATATTGCCACATTTGGACTATTGCAGTTTATTGTTTACTGACATGCTAAACAAACATTTAGCCATACTTCAGAAAGCACTTAATGCATGCATGAATTAAAGAAATAACGAAAGCAATGAATGTAGATTCCAATAGGGTAGAAAAAATACTAGTACTATTACGTTAATTAATCGGAAATATGATACCATCGTAAATAAGTTTGATTCTCTTTAAGTTGAAAATAATTTTTAGAAAAAAAGAATTTCGGAACTTGAAAAAAAGAATAATGAACTAGATTTCTCTCAAGTCAATAGAGCTAAGATCTTTTTCCTTAGAAAGTATTTGTATACCCCGTATCCCCTAGATACCATTGGGAGGTTGGTCTTATTTAAACATCACTTTTATACGCCATTGAACAGTCGATATTTTGGCGTTTGTCGACAAGATAATCGTGAATTAGGGATCGATGAAGATGGTTATATGGCCTGTAGTTGATTGGAACATGAGTATTTAATTACGATCGCTTGAGTATTCCTCTAAAAAATAGTGCTCCGGTAGGGACCATACATGTAAATATAAATTTTAAGTAGTAATTAAACTAAATTTTATTTAAATAAAAAAAGAGTCAACAGGAGAATTAAGATGGCTACTCGCTCGTCGATTTACGTGAGCGTGCAAAACTGCGAGCCTTATTTGCGGACGAATGACTAAAAGATGAATAAACATCCAAGGCGTAGGCCTAGGCGAAGGTGGGAGGATTCAGGGAAGGCTGATCTTGTGGAGTTGGGTCTGGACGTTTATCGAAAACCAAATTGAAATTCTAAATTTCTCCTTTGAACGTAATGAAAATGTTGTTGATATTATACAAAATGTTGGTAACATTTTAAATCTTTTTTAATCTTTAGCATTACTGAAAAAGATCTTAATAAATGTTATAGCATAAAAAATCGGGTAGATGCAAATATGCCAGAGCCCATTGTTGTCGACTTCCAGTCAAATAGAAAAAAACGTGAATTGTTTACCAAACTGGAAGAAAAAAGTCAATAGTTGATAATAGTCTTTGATTTTTTTTTAATGGAGATAAACAAAATAAAATAATAATTCTTAAAAAAGTTAATAGTTATTAAAAATTAATAACTCTTTGACATATCATAACAGAAAATTATTTAGGGACGCAAAACTTGTTTAGGACGCAAAAAGTTTATGGTTTAGTAATAATAAATTGTTTATAAAAAAATATGAAAAAAAGAAGTCCAATATTATTGAGATCATTCACTGATATTATCGAACTTAAATAATAAGATCTGTTTTTATTCGCTTCAAATAATATCCAATTATGTTTGCAATAGATAAATTTGAAAATTTTACTAATTTGTTTTGGCGATTGTACTAAACATTAAAAAATATCACATACGAATGTAGAGTCTCTTGTTTATCATATAGACGGATTTAAATTAATTTTTGATAACGAAATTTTCGATATTGTGACAATTTCTGAAAGATTCCCAGTGTCTTCATGCACTTTTAATTTAGCAAACAACGCAATGTTTAGAAATGATCGCATCAATAAAGAGGGAGGAGTTGCCATGTACGTATATAACAATTTATCATGTAAGTATGTGAAAAGGGCAATATTATAAAAAAGTAGAATATATGATAGCCATGGGTGGGCCATGTTAATTTTGACTTAAATAATTTGAACGAGTGTTTCAAAAAACATGGTTTAAAAGTAAGCTTAGAAAAATGCGATATCATGATAATGGGTCATATACGTCGGTTAACGAAAATTCCCAATTTAGATTCATTAATAAAAATAGAAAATGTTTTATTGAAAAGTTTAAAATCAACTAAATGTCTAGGCATCACACTTCAAAATAACTTATTTAGGGACATTCATGTCAATCATATTGTAAAGCATTGTTTCTCTTGTTAGTACAGCTTGAAAAAGCTGAAGTAAGACTAGATATATAAAAGCTAAATTATTCAATGCTTTGATCATGACTCATTTATATTACAATTTACCAGCTTACCTGTAATGTGTGATATAAATTATAACAATAAAAAAAATTAAAAAGAATGTTAAATGCTTACATTAGATTTATCTTGAACTTGAAAATTGATGACAAAGTAAAAGATAAGTATAAAAAATTGAATATTTTAAAAATTAAAGATCTAATAGACCTCATACTGTTGGTTATGACTCATACATTACTTAAAAATCATAAACCAGATTATTTAGAAAGAAAATTAAGTCAAGAATGTTTATAAATAGGCGTGCGTACACTTCATCAAAAAACTTTTGATATGATAATTTATAATTTTTCAATAAATATATAGGATTATAGGAAAAATAATGAATTTGAAAATAATAACTTGCATTATTTGTCCCGTGGTTTGCGAAGTAATTATTGCCCGCAAATTATGAATTTTTAACCTAAAATTTGTAGATAATGTTAGGTAAAAAAAAACTGTTGATAAACAGTTTTTACGTCGTTGACTATGTTCAAGAAAATACGGATAAAATAAAACTTATTTAATGCTAATAATTCAAAAATAGATGATTTACTAAAAACTGTAAACTCATTGGTAGAGAAAAATTCCATTTTAGAAAAGCGTATTCAACAGCTTAAAACGAAAAATAATGAATTAGAACAACAAATGCTAAATTCGAAAGTGGAAATTCATTAGGTCCCGTTTAAAAAAGAAGAAAATTTAGAGGACTTTTTGATAAATGTGGGAAATTTCGTCGGTCATGAAATAAAATCCACTGATGTAAACAGCTGTTATAGGATCAAACCAAGACCTGATTCGGACCGTCTTGGAATTGTTATTGTTGATTTTGTTAAGCGGACCTTACACGATCAATATTATTGACAATACCATACTAGGTGAAAATTTGAGTATTGATGGCGATATTGACGGTGGGCCCTCAACGCTAAACGACATTATTGACAATACTGATATTGACAATATTATTGATCGTGTGAGGTCCGCTTTAGGCTTAAAGATAAAGAGTGTTTATTTGCCAACCTAAGAAAACGAAATTCTCCGATCTCTTATGGTGAAATAGTAAATGAAATTAATGACACTAAATTATATTTTAATCATGTATTGACTTTTCAAAATAGAAAATTAATGAGAGATGCTAGAATTGCCAAAAAAGAAAAAGACTATAAATATTTGTGCTTTAAAAATGGAAAAATATTTATTAAAAAAAACAACGATTCGCGCTCTATCTTAATTAACAGCCATGAGGATATATTAAAGATTTTCATTTTCTTGATATTCATTTTTCAAAGATTTTATATTTTGTTTACAAAGAGAAGAATTTTAGTTTTATGTTTAATAACAAATTGTTTAGCTAAGTTTCGTTGGTCACCATTTGTTTCTTTGTTTATTGTATCAAGTTTAGTAATCTGTTTATATAAACATGGATTTAATTCAATGTTTAGTCATTATTCTTTAGTTAATACATGTCAGTGTCATCTCTTACTTTGTTTCCTTATTTACTTTAGATTAATTGTAAATATTAGAAATTTTATACATATTTATAAGCAATGTATTCATGGTTAAGTTGAAACTATTTGAGTTATTTTTTCATGAACCTTATTAAATAATATATTGATGTTTTTTTTTTCTCAATTGTACCTGATTTGAATAGTTAAGTCATTGTATGTTCACTTAACTATTCAGAACTGAAATTATTATGTATTCATGTATTGTATAACCCTTGTATAACCCGTTGAATGTTAGAGAGGTCCGTGAGACCTAACTCTGCGGGGTTAATCTGTCTGTCTCTCTCTCTCTCTCTCTCTCTCTCTCTCTCTCTCTCTCTCTCTCTCTCTCTCTCTCTCTCTCTCTCTCTCTCTCTCTCTCTCTTAGTTAAAATCTGTTAAAGTAAGAAATATTAATTTTGAGAAACAAATTAAATGTCATTGAACAATCAAGATTGGATAACGTTATCGAAATTCGCGGAATTCCTAGAAGACCAAATGAAAACATTTTTGATCTAGTTAAGGTAATTGGAAATTAAGTCATCTATGAAATAATAGAACAGGATATCAATTATTGTAATCGAGTAAAGTCAAAAACACCAGACCTGACCTTAATTGTTGTTTGACCGAAGAAATGATAAGGACAATATCTTGAACGCCCTTAAATGTAAACAAAAGATCACTACGAGAAACATTGGCTGGATTGAAGGAGAGGCTTTTAACAAATACGCAAATCGAGCCATGGTAACTTTAGACAACAAAAACTTTTTCGTGATGCCAAATCTGCGTAGAAAGAGAAAAGGTAAAGGTACATCTAGTTTAAAATTATTAGTTGAGGAAGATAAATTGCTAAAAAAAGAGCACATTGCTGATTCCCAGAAAGCTTTCATTTCTGCAAACCAGAGTGCTCCACGGGCGCAAGCTTTTGGAATTTCCTAACATAGCACACCACGGGCGATGAACACAAGTGGAGGTTCCCCACAATGTAAACAAAGGCAGGAATTCAGTACAATGGTAAATTCCGTGGAAAATATTTTACTTGTGGAATTCGTGGACACAAAAGTAATAAGTGTCGCAAGTGACGACCAAGCAATTCAGCACAGATAGCCGAGTCTGGACGTATTGCATTTTTTGTGGAATCGGATGGGGAAAGAAGAGAACTTTTGACATTTGTTGTAGACTCCGGGGTATCAGTTCCTTTGCTTTGGATTGAAGGAGAGGCTTTTAACAAATACGCAAATCGAGCCATGGTAACTTTAGACAACAAAAACTTTTTCGTGATGCCAAATCTGCGTAGAAAGAGAAAAGGTAAAGGTACATCTAGTTTAAAATTATTAGTTGAGGAAGATAAATTGCTAAAAAAAAGAGCACATTGCTGATTCCCAGAAAGCTTTCATTTCTGCAAACCAGAGTGGTTCAGTTCCCTTCTATGTGACACTTAAGAAGAAGTTAATCAAATTGAAGTGGCAAAGAGTGGACAATTTATAGTATCTAAGGTCAAGGGAAGTTTGAAACTAGTTGCCGAAGACGGAAGGCCTATTGTTATTACTGATGTATTGTTGAAGAGCAGAGCATCAATTAATTATCCGCTAAACAGCTGGAGGAAAATGGATTTACCATAACTTATAAAAAAGGCAGAGTGACTACTTTTAAAGACCACCATGAATGTTCAATGGGATACCTATTTGGAAACATCTACTTAGTGAAACTCTATGTTGCCAGGGGAAGCGCCTTGATGACGTTGAATATTGAAAACCGGTGGCATCGGGGCACTCTTCACGGTTTAAATTGTCTGAACCGTGTGCTATATGTCTGGCTGGAAAACAAAGTAAATTGCCTTTTGTTAAAAGGATTCCTAGTTGGAAAGAGGCTAGTAGACCATTGTAAGCGGTGTCTACAGACGTCTGCGGAAAGATAAATCCTCCAACCTTTGATGGGAAGAATTATATATTAACATTTACGGACCATTTTACGATTCAGTGTTATATATTTACTCCACTCTAAGGATGAAGTGTTTTCAAAATTTAAAGAATATAGTGCACTAGCTGTATCTACCGGTTTCACCCGGAGAATTTCATTTTTTTAGATCTATAAAATCTATAAAGTGAGACTTTTATCGACTCAAACGGTCGATTTCGTAAAAACCAAAGTAAAGTGAGATCAAAACGATTTTTTATAACAATAAAGAAGATACCCCAAGATTGGTTAAAGTTATGCAATTTTAATATGGACAGGTGTTCGCACCTGGTATCAAAGAACCACTGAGCGAAATTTGAAGAATATAGGGCAAACGGTATGGATTTCTATAAAGAACAAACAAACAGAATTTCATCTTTATTTATATAGATTAGTGGAAAATCACTTAAATAAGAAAATCGAAAATCTGAGGTGTGAACAAGGCGGGGATTATGTATCCAAACAACTGAAAGATTATTGTTGAGAAAATGGAACTGTTATTCAGTAAACTATGGTTAAAGACTCTCCCCAAAAAGGAGTTGCAGAGAGACTCAATCGTACGTTGTTGGACATAGCAAGGTGCCTAATATATGAAAGCGGGTTAGGTAAAGATATGTGGGGTGTAGCAGTGTATGCAGCAACATATATTCATAACAGGACAGAAAATAGCAGTCTACCTAAGGGTGTAACACCATTGGAGAGGTGTTATGGATATTGGCCAAACTTGAACAAAATTAGTTTTTGGTTCGCCAGGCTATACATTTATTCCGAAGGAAAACAGGAGCAAACTTGATCCACATACTAAAAAACTTATTTTAGTAGGTTACTGCCTCAATGGCTATAGACTGTGGGATCCAAACCTTAAGAAAATAACTCTTAGTTGGAATGTAATTTTTGATGAACAATGAAAGAACCATAATGTTGAACCATCTCAGCCTCAGGATATGACTGTAATGGGGCGATCTCAGAATATGACTGTTACCGAGGCTGAAGAAATAAGGAAGAAGTGCCTACAGATCAATAGGAAGGGGAGTATGAAGTACTCGATCAAAGACACCAGGGTAAATAACCGTTATCCTGAGACAGATCGAAAACTTACTTCCTTCCGAAAAGTAACGCCATTATCATAGGTTTTAAAACCCTGCTGAAGAAGATTAATATGGAGGAAATAGAGGCAATAAAAATCGGAAGCAAATATAGCACTAAAGTTAAAAATCTAGGAATTTGGCGTGGAAATCCCAAGTTCAGAATGTTTGCAGAAAAATATATAATTCTCTTTATGTTATCAAAAAATTAAATTTCGATCGAGATAAAAAAATAAAGAAATTACTAGTAGAATCTCTGGTATTACCTCACCTGAATTATGCAAGGTTGGCCTATTCTGAAACTCTGTTAATGGCCTATATCTGAAACTCTTTTAAATAAGTTATAAAAAAGCCAGAATGCAGTATTCAGATACATCTTTTATGTTCCGATAAATCAGCATATATCACCTTATTACAAAGAACTTAATTGGGTGAAGGTAAGATCTAAAAGATAAGCAGCTTGTCTACTCATGACATGTAAAATCCTCAAGACTCGGAATCCAAGATATCTTTATGAGCAGTTCGTCTTCTCCCAGATCCACAATAAGAATACAAAATATTCGAATCATGTTCTCATTGTTCCGAAACACAGTACGTCCAAATATAATAAATCAATCATTCTGTGTCAGTGCGTGCAGATCATTCAACAAATCCAAGAATGAAATTAAGTTGAATTTATCAATAAATATGTTATAAGAAAACTAAATATGAAAATAAGAAAAATCTTCTTAGATTTTGAGAATTATTAATTAATTGAGAAGAGAAGAGAAATAAAAAGTATCATTGTATATTTATCAGGCTATTTTCTATTCCCTGTTTGAAGTATCATCTTAAAAGTCATCCATTTTCTTTTATTAATATTAAATCATTCTTCATTTCCTATTTGCTTTTACTTTTTTATGTTTATGTAGTAATATGAAGTACTTATATGATAGAAGATATCTAATGTATGATTTCTTATTTATTTTCATTTAAAAAAAAAGTTTGCATTTACATTGAAACTGTTTATACTCTTTTGTATAGCACACTTGGATGATTTTAGGAGTTAAACTATGACACCAAATGAATCTATTATACTTAAGAATTCCTGAGCATTGTAAAAGAGGACATGAAACGTTTCAGGCCTATCAATAAATAAATTTTAATTTTCTCTCTCTCTCTCTCTCTCTCTCTCTCTCTCTCTCTCTCTCTCTCTCTCTCTCTCTCTCTCTCTCTCTCTCCCTCTCCCTCTCCCTCTCCCTCTCCCTCTCCCTCTCCCTCTCCCTCTCCCTCTCCCTCTCCCTCTCCCTCTCCCTCTCCCTCTCCCTCTCCCCCTCCCTCCCTTTCTGACAATTTCTGAAGCCTTCCTAAAACCTAGTTTGTCTTCATGCGCTTTCAATTTAGCCAATTACATAGTGTTTTAAAATTATTGCATTAATAAAGAGAGAGGAGGAATTGCCATGTATGTATTTATGTAGAGAAACGAGGCTACCTTTGACAATAGTTATATTAAACAATAAAGAACAACTTTCCAAATTTAATCATATAAAATACTGTTATATAATGGGAGAAATATCACAGTAAAAAAATATTAACAAAGTGCTACTCATGTCAAGAATTCAACCATGTAGCCAGAAACTGTTACAAAAAACTAAATGTTTAAAATGTGCAGAGAGCATTTTTATAGTGACTGTCCAAATATTCTACTAGACGGTTTTGTCCCAAAATGCAGCAATTGCAAAGAGGATCACTTCTCTAATTATGAAAAATGCCCTTACTTCATCAGAAACCAACAACTAAAATTGAGTAAATAGCGCCCGGCAATTAACCCTCCACAACGAAATATCTTTAAACAGAAACCGAACGACTTTCCTTCCTAGCCAAAAACAATGAAAAAATACATTCAGTCAATTGTGAACCTTCTATTACGGAATGTTTTAAAGAATTTATTAATATTTTTAAGCTTTTTAACATCAATAAATTAATTAACAAATTCAAAAACATAGTTTCAGAAGTAAAAACCGCAGAAGACAGTATGTCAAAGATATTCATTGCAATAGAAGAACTATTATCCCTAATTGATTAATAATCCGAAGTTTAAGATATTTACAATAGGTTTAAGTAACCATATGATTCATAATATGTTAGAGGAAGTGGTATAAATATGGGCTAGGCTTGTAATATGGGCTATCGAGGTTTCTCAGGGTCCATGTCCTACAATCTACCGGCAGGCGACTGAACTTCCTAGTCAGGCACCATGATGAATTGTGGAGGGAGTAGAAGGCCTTTGGACAGTTGCATCCAGTTCACAGTGTGAAGAACACGTTTTCTGACTTTTCGACTTTTTCCAAGGTATGTACTGAAATATTCACTACACCTTCCGTTTTGAAGATATTCACTTGATTTTGGTCTAAATGTAATCTACATTAGTTGGCATGAAAGTGGAGGTTAATTTTCTTAGGTTAATATAGGCTACCAGTGTGATTCTAATATGGGCTATCAGCCCATATTACTAGCACTAGCCTATATTAGTATCAACTTAAAAACACTGAAATCTAACTATTTTTTTTTAGTGTTTCAGACAGCACACATGCGTGGAAAGAACAAAGTCCAGCGAAAAAAGGGATCTCTCCCCGAGAAAAGAAAGCAATGGGACCGTCTCAACATGGAAAAAGCAATATCAACAGTCAGGAAAGGCCAAATGGGTACGTTGAAAGCTTCCAAACTCTACTCTGTTCCACGCACAACCCTTCAAACCCTTGCCAAAAAAGGCAACTTTACTCCTCGTGAAGCTGTTGCCACGAAGCTAGGAAGGAAGACAGTTTTAGGGGACGTGCTCGAAAAAAAACTCGTTGAGTACTGCGTTTTGATGGAGCAAAAATTTTATGGCTTGACAAGGAAGGACGTCCGCAGAATGGCTTATAGCTTGGCTCGCCGAAATAACCTTCCAAACCCTTTTTGTAATGGCGAGGCGGGAAGAGGGTGGTTTGACCTGTTTTTAAAGAGATATAAGGTCCTGCTTTCCATGCGCAGACCATGCGGAACTTCTTTTGCAAGAGCCCTTGGGTTCAGTCAGGAGAACGTGAAGCAATTTTATGATCTAATCGATGCCCAATACAGTGAGCACAGTTTTAGACCTCATCGCATTTTTAATGTGGATGAGACTGGGCTCAGCGTTGTGCAAAGTAAAATTCCGTATGTTGTGGGTAGGAAGGGGAAGAGACAGATTGCTTCTATAACGTCTGCTGAACGTGGCGCTTTAATGACAATTGTTGTTGCAATGAATGCGTCCGGAATTTTCATTCCGCCGATGATCATTTTCCCCAGGAAAAACATGAACATGGCACTAATGAAGGGTGCCCCTCCAGGATCAATATACGAGACATACCCTAGTGGTTGGATTCAAGCAAACCATTTCACTAAATGGTTCGATCACTTCATGCATCACGCGAAACCATCTGCAGACGATCCTGTTCTTCTCATATTGGATGGTCATTTCAGCCATACGCGGAATTTGGATGTCGTAGAGAAGGCTCGAGAAAATTATGTCATCATCGTTTCTCTGCCGCCGCACTGCTCACACAAGATGCAACCTCTAGATAAAACCTTCATGGGTGCGCTTAAAACCTATTACAGTGAGGAAATCAGAATTTGGGTACGAGATAATGGTCGTGCTGTATCGCCTGCAGATGTTGTAGAATTATTCGGGAGAGCCTATGGCAAGTGTGAAACAGCAGAGATTGCGAGGAACGGTTTTCGAACCACTGGTATATATCCGTTCAACAGGCACATCTTCACTGAATTAGATTTCCTCGCAGCTCAACAGGAGGCTGGCAAATCGTGCTCAACACCAGCCAGCAATACTCCACCTTTACCTTCTACATCTGGTTTGTCTCAGGTCTCCTCAAAACCTGTGACTGTTCCATTCTGTGTTTCACCAGAAGACATTCAGTCCATCCCGATAAGCAAAAAGGTCACCAACAGAGGTCGAAAAGCTGTTCAATCCAAATTGATTACTGGCTCCTCCTAAAAGAGCTCACGGATTTTAAGGGGAAAAACCAGCCAAAGCCCCAACAAGAGAAAAAAGGCATCACCAGAAGACGCCTCTTTGAGAGAAACCTTGGGCAGAAGAAAGCTAAACACACTTCGATATCAAGCGATGATGATGATGGACCTGATCAAGACAATATCGACGAGGATGAGTTGGTTGACGACTCCGACTCCGACTTTGATATGTGCCAGTCGAAAAGTCCTACAAAACCTCCTTCTGGCGTAGATGTATGTTGCTTATTCTGCGATGAACCATTTTCAGGCGACCGTGCAGGGCAGATTTGGATCAAGTGTGTCATGTGTTCCATGTGGGCACACGAAGAGTGCACCTCTAATGAGAGGGAGTATTATGTTTCCGACTTCTGCCAATAATTTCGTTGATTTTCTAAAATGTTTTTCCAATTTATTTCTCGTTTTACAAGTTCGTAATACAATGTTAAAAGTTCCTAATACTGTAACTGCAACAGTTATAATGTTAAAACTATAATAAAATAAGTTCAAACTTTTTTGTGTTCTTACTTAATTTTTTTATCAATTTTAAGATGGTAGCCCATATTTCGTGCAATTTTCTCAGACCTCTGATTTTGACATTTTTCGTTGAAACATTGCTGCTACCCATAGGAGAGCCTCTGGAGCAATGGTAACCTACATAATCCTTCAGTGATAGTTTCTTGACAAAAATATATTTCTTATACGTCCCACAAAAAATTTATATGGTCAGTACCCTCGAAAAACCAAATGGGAGCCCATATTTGTACCACTTCCTCTATTATTTGTGTATTTATTGCTACATACAGTAGCAAGCACTTAGTCACAGTGATTCTCTGCATTTTATAAATCTTAAAGTCCAACGTCCAGTTTACACAGAAATAACATCATGTATTTGAGGCGTCTCAAAATGAGCTTTGAAAAGACCGCTTTTTAACAGAAAGGGATAAGTGCCATTAGTTCTCATTCCTGCCGCTTAGGGCACTCCTACCGCCTACCTCTTGGAGGTTACAATTACAGGTGGTTGTTTCATAGTATATTGTTGTTGTGTTCCTCATCTCTCAGTGCTCGAGAACCTATGTTTAAGTTAAAATGGAATGTTATCCTAAGGAAGTAAAACACCCACAACTTTCTCGAAAGAGATGTACAAATATTTCAGAATGGAAACCAAATGTTTCAAAGCGACAGAGGTAAGTTTAGTCATCAACCATTTTTTTTTTGTTATTGATGTTTTTCTTACTTTCAACTTATTTGTGTTCAATCAAGCTACGGTCATTAAGTTTTACCAATTTTAATTATGGATATTCTGCACGTGGATGATGTAGAAGATCTCATCTTTTTAAGGACAAGAAGGAAAATGTTAAGGACTTTATTAAAAAATTTAAAACAATCGGAAGTCATTACTGTAGAAATAAATCCTAGAGAGTCTACCTAAAGTCGGACTTAAACATACAAAACATGTGGAGACGGTATCAGTCCGAATCATCTGGGGAAATGAAAGTGAAAAAAAAAACCAGGTGTTGCCTTGAGTGTCAGACCAATCAGCTTACTATTATCGACAAATTTACATGTACAACTTTACCATTGTAGCTGATAAAAAAGTAGTAATATCCCTTTGGTGGGAATATCTGCCTCCCAGGCAGATGTAGTTTACTTGATCACCGCTAGAGCGCCCACCCCTTGAGCTTGGGTAGTGGGGGTTCATACCTTCTTCAGTCAACATCTGCCCTGCATCGTGACAACGTTCCTTTTACTTCCAGTTCTTCTTGTCAGTCTCAGAGACAGATATTCCACTTAAAGTATGTTTGTGAGGCTTTCTGTCAGGTAGATATTCCTGGTAACGTATTATTGAGTATCTGCCAACCAGGCAGATGTTCCTACTTTCGTATGTTTCAATGTCTGCCTCGCAGGCAGATCTTCTCACAAATGCATATTTTAAATTTTCAGCAGTGCTGCTCTTTTTCAATATTTTATTTTAACTGTTCCAAGGTATTTCTTTTCATTAACCCTTATGATAATTTTGAATTTTCCTTTATTTTTTCAGCATTATGGCCAACAATCTGCCTTCAAACATTTCAAGCCGCACAAGGAGGATCATGGAGCTTGTTGCGTCAGTAAACCATTCCGATGAAGATGTTGACTCTGACGAATCATATGTCCCTAGTGAAGCAGAATTACTATCATCGGATCAAGAGACCAGTTCGGATATGGATAGTGATGATTGTATTGATGATAAGTTACTGACTCCCCGGGCCAATGGAAATAGGTTACCTTCTGTTCAACCTGTGCAGCAAGTTCAAGACGCAGGCCGTAGCAGTGCAGACGATGCAAATGATCAAGATGATACAAACAAAGTTTTCTTTGGAAAGAGAAATTGCTTTCAATGGGAATCTAAGCTGATCAACTGCGCTGCACAGACAACACGGGACAACATAATAAAAGTTCGATTGGCAAAATTGGAGGGGCCAGCACGCGCTATTGGAGATAATCCTTCCCCAGAACAAGTATGGAGACTGTTTTTTACTCAAACAATGATTGAGGAAATCGTACAACATACGAATAGTAAACTTGCGGTAATGCGGGAGAAAATCCTGCTAAAGAACGATCTAAGGTATAAAGACACTGATGAAGATGAAATTTGTGCACTAATTGGGTTGTTCCTATTGTGCTCAATATTTAAATCTTCAAGAGAATCGCTTCGATCATTATATTCGACGAAGCCAGCTGGAAGACATATCTTTAGAGCCATATGGTAATGACAGAAGCAAGATGTTTCATATTGATCAGAGCTCTACGCTTCGATGATTTCACCACCCGGAAAGAAAGGGGAAAAAAACGGTGCAGCAGCTGCAGTCTCAAACATATTCAATATGTTTATTGATAATTGTCAAAACAATTATTCAATGGGTGCACATGGATGCATTGATGAGTCTTTGGTGCCTTTCAGAGGCCGCGTGCGTTTTCTTATTTATATGCCCAAAAAACCGGCAAAATATGGCATCAAATTGATATGCCTTACTGATACCCATAACGCATATCTCTTTAACATATATATTTATACTGGAAAAGGAAGTGATGGAGCTACTCTAATAGCCGCAGAGAAAAAATCTGATTCGACTGACAAAAGGCCTCTACAAAACAAATCGAAATATAACTTGCGACAATTGGTTTTGTTCGATAGAAGCGGGTGAACAATTGAAGAAAACGGTCTAACAATGGTGGGTATTTTGAAGAGCAACAAACCTCAGATACCTCCAGAATTTCTCCCGAACAAAACTCTTGAAATTGGTTCTAGTTTGCACGGTTTTACAAAAGAGTTCACTCTTCTCTCCTATGTTCCAAAAAAGTCAAAGGCTGTAGGCCTACTCTTGTTATCGTCTATGCATCATTCTGCATTTAATGATACTAGTAATGGGAAACCAGAAATAATTTCTTTTTACAACGCTACAAAATCAGGCATAGACACCATTGACATGAAATGTCAACTGTGTGAAATTTATTAACTATAAATTAATGTGAAAATTATTAACTATTCAACCAATAGGAGAAATAGGAGGTGGCCACTTGCAATATTTTATTACATTATAGCTATGGCTGGCTCCAATTCCATACTCATTGTACAAAATGTACTCTAAAGCAAAAAATCTTTCTCGCGTTATGATTTTTTAAATAATTTGGGGACGTCATTGGCTACACCATTCATGAAAAAAAGACTTAATATTCCTAACCTCCCGAATGATTTGAGGATGCTAATATTAGAATCATTAGGGCTGAGCAAACAAGACAATGTATCGTCAAACAAATTTGTGATGAGAAAAAGTGATAAACTAGAAAAGCGTAAAGCTTGTAGGTACTGTCCATATCAGAAGAATAGGGAAACCAACTATAAATGCATTCAATGCGAAACCCCAACGTGCCTTGAATGTTCAAAAAAAAATTTGTAATGAATGCGTCAATAGGAAAAATAGCGAAAATCAATAGGAAGCAAATTTTAAGCTTATTATGATGATGTGAAATTAGATTATAACTAATTTCATTTTACAGTTACCTAACTTGAAACGAAGGCTGATGAAAGACTGAATTCCTTAAGAATAAAAATTATTTTGATTTTAGAAGTTGTATATAGATGTTTGTTTTATAAATGTTGATTGACCTACTAATATTGTAATTGAATTTGTTACCTAAATTTAAAATGAATATTGAAGATTGATTTTGTAAAAAGGAAGGAAAAAATGATTTACATTAAGAAGTTGTAAATGTAAAATGCTTGTTTTATACTTGTTGATTGACCAAAGATTATATAAACTGTTTTTTAATAATTAAATAAAATATCAATTAAACCGAAAACATGTATTTTTATTTGTAATCCCGAAATTCCAAAATAAAAGCACCTTCACAAAACATAGTTACCTCGTATCTGACTCTCAGGCAGATCTTCCCATTACGAGGGTAAAAAATCATGTTCCCACCGAAGGGATATACTACTGGAATGAAACCGAACTGAGAAAAGGATCGACGAAATTTCCTCAGCATTGTACAACTATCTTTTAAATCAATTAAAATTTCCTTCATCTCTCACAACCATTCGTATTTGTTGTGATGTTTGTGGAGGACAGAATTAAAATACGACCCTTATTGGTATGCGCTGTTTTTGGCTTTCAAACATCGCACCCCCCAGGGATAGAGAATATTGAGGTATGTCTGTAAAAAAATAATGTTATAAGAAAGTTTCTCGCTAACAGTAATGAACCAACTAATCATTAATAACTATTTTAGGTCATCTTCACAATGGTAGGACACTCGTTTTTGCCATCGGATAGAGTGTTTGGGAGGATAGAGAAAGGACATAAAAAAATAAAATACCATCATCAACCCAGAAGAATACGTCAAGATTTTTGCAGCCCATGGCCAGACTGTTGCACTTGCGCCTAATGTTTACGACTGGAAAAAACGCTCTCTCAACTACCATCAAGCCTCCTAGCCAGTGGCATTTTCAGTTCAACAAAATGAAAAGATTTATTATAACGAAGTGTAATCTTTCTATTAAGGTCAGAGGGGAAAGCAAAAAAATAGCACTGCCAATATATCAAACAACCTAACGTACACTGCCTGGGCTTTTGTTTACTTTAAACAAAGCCCGTATAACATAGTTTCTAACGCAACACCATTATCATCTTATGTTTATTTATCATAAAAAGCACATTTTCTTTAGCTCACTAATATATACTCGTTCATATTTTCACTTTGATTTTAATGCGGAATTACGGAAAGCACTCACAAGTGGCGAATGGTACCCTGGGAGTCTAATAAATCTTATTTTAAACGTTTTTCGCTCTACTACCTATTTTTCAATTAAATTAATAAATACCATAACTTCCCTAGATTTGTTTATATTCTTTATAACTATTTTTGTTTATTAAATACAGCTCAAAAATTCTACCGACTGTATCGCATACTAATGGCAAATAACAAAATATAAAATCAAATTTTATGATGTGGAATGCCCAAACAATCCATGGTAATCACGTAGAATTTTAAATTATTCCTAAATCAAAACCAGCCTCACTTAATAGCAGTTAATGAAAACCGACTTTCTCCAAATGATAGATTCTCCGTACAGGGTTACGATATTTACAGACGAGATCGGAATAGAGCAGGAGGGGGCGTCATGTTACTGGTCCGTTCAGATGTACAGCATCATCTTATGCGAGTACCTGAATTGA